>MPNW01001361.1:51781-56853 GCA_011800805.1 Hirudo medicinalis
TGATCATCATCGTTATCATCACCATCATCGTTATCATCACCATCATCATCGCCATCATCGTTATCATCACCACCATCATCATCATCATCGTTATCATCACCATCATCATCGCCATCATCGTTATCATCACCACCATCATTATCGTCACCATCATCATCACCATCATCATCGTCACCATCATCACCATCATTATCATCATCATCAGTTTCGCTGACCGTATCACTGCCCTCGTGTTCACAGTTTGTGGGTAAAATATAAAATCTTAAATACTTGCACATATCGGTTAACCTCTAACCTCCTTCTTCTTGCTTTCTCATTTCTTCGCGCGTTCCTCACTTTATGATTATGATTATGATTATGATTGTGATTGTGATGATGATTATGATGACGACGACGACGATGATGATGATGATCAGAAATCTTGCCTTCGTCGTGTGGTTTTGTCGTCACTTTAATTGCACGTGAAAGGAATTTTGAGTTGTTGACTTATTATTGCATTATTATTATTGTTGTTGTTGTTATTATTATTATTATTATTGTTGTTGTTATTATTATTATTATTATTATTATTATTTATTGTTATTATTATTATTTATTGTTATTATTGATTTATTATTGATAATAATAAGATTCTCAATATCGATTTCATCTCCTATTAACTGGCTGGATTTATTACGATTTTAAATGGTTTGATTTGTTGTCCCTATTGTTTCAATATTCCAATTGGCATTTTCAGTTGTCATCTCGTCGTCGTCGTCGTCGCCATCGTTGTCATCATCGTCGTCGTCATCATCATCATCATCATCATCATCATCATCATCATCGTGTCTGACCCGATGGCAGCCCTTCATAATAACATCAATAATTTCTAATTGACAATTGTTCGCCTCGCTTTAGTTGCTTTTCCGCTGGTGATAACTGATGATAACTGATGGTAACTAATGATAACTGATCATAACTGATACTAACTGGTGACTGATGATAACTGATACTAACTGGTGATAACTGATGATAACTGATGTTGTTGATGTGGTTGCATGTATGTTGTTGTCGCTGTAAAATATTTTGTATTCTTTGTTTCTTCTGTTGATAAAGTTATCACTTGCTTACTAATCACCACGTCACTCAGTCATGTCATTACGTCACATTTCCAAACGTCATCGGCGTAGACTCGCTAACGTGACTGGACTCAATCCTCTAAGTACAAACTGATGAGAACATCAGACAAGATGATCGTGACTATAACAACAACAACAATAATAATAATAATCAGTCAATTTATTATTAATTGGTCAATTAATATTCTTAATTTCGTTTAGCCATCGCCATGGAATTCCCCACTCGGGTTAGCGTCGTGCGTAACCATGGCTACAGCGTGAGTGTGACCAACTGTACGTCCACTCTGCCCACTGCCCTTTGTGGCCATATTTTCCTGTCTCTTCAGATTTATAGGGGGCCATGTCTGTCATTACTTAATAGATTGAATTAATATTATTATTATTGTTGTTGTTTGTTGTTATTATTATTATTATCTGGTAACCTTAACAACCGTTACAAACGATGCTTCGGCATCAATCAACCCGTCATCAATCGTACCCTGGTGATGATAGTGATTACCAATGCGGTGTCATCATAATTAATTAAAACTCGCTAATTATAATAATAATAATAATAACAACATAAAGAAAATAACATTATCAACAATAATAATAATAATAATAATAACTATCTAATCACATAAGGTGGAGTCTATTGTCGATCGTCTGCCTACTGAACTTGTGGGCAGCGAATAAATAACCCTTTGGCGCTGGACGGGTCTGTGGCACTTCTCGGCGATGTCAGAGTGACTTGAGGGGTTCAAGTTGGCTCAGAGGCTAGCGTTCCCGCGAACGAGTGTAAGAGCAACAGTCGTTACGTGTCGTGTTCGAAACCCAGCCTGCAACGCCAAAAAAAAAACGCCCCTGGAGGCCGGCGCTATATAAATGGTCTAAGCTATATAAATTTACATTCGTGTAATTTAATCAGTAGATGTAATTATAATAGCATTCAAATATTGCAATTGTTTATCATAATTGCAATTATTATTATTATTATTGTTACTATTATTATTATTATTATTATTGCTACTATTATTATTATTATTATTATTATTATTGTTATTATTGTTACTATTATAATTTATTATTATTATTATTATTATTATTGTTACTATTATTATTATTATTATTATTATTGCTACTATTATTATGATTATTATTATTGTTACTATTATTATTATTATTATTATTGCTACTATTATTATTATTATTATTATTGCTACTATTATTATTATTATTATTATTATTGTTACTATTATTATTATTATTATTATTGCTACTATTATTATTATTATTATTATTATTATTATTATTATTATTATTATTATTATTGCTACTATTATTATTATTATTATTATTATTATTGTTACTATTATAATTTATTATTATTATTATTACTATTCTTCTTCTTCTTCTTCTTCTTATTATTATTATTATTATTATTATTATTATTATTATTATAATTATTATTATTATTATTATTGGTATTACTACTACTATTATTATTATTCATGCACTCTTCTGGTGGGCTTGAAATTGTTTTAATGTCGGACGATAGCAGCAGCACGGTGAATGACATCAGAATTACAACAGAATTACAACAGAATTACATCAGAATTACATCAGAATTACATCAGTTGAAGGTTTTCCAGCGGTGTCGGGGAGTTGTCCGTTCTGTTGCATGACCAACGTCGAGCTGATTACTGATGGAAAATGAAAGTGTCAAGAATGATAACAAGAACGATAACAATAATAATAGTAATAATGATAATATTAATAATAATGATAATAATATTAATAATAATAATAGTAATAGTAATAATGATAATAATAATAATAACGATAATAATAATAGTAATAATGATAATAATAATAATAATAATAGTAATAATGATAACAAATAATTTTGATAATAATAATGATAACGTCCTTCAACCAGTTCCGAAACAATAACATCCAATAGGGTTGTTTCCTGGTGGGGTTGGGTTGGGTCAGTTGAGGGCAAGAGGGTGTTACCCTGTTTTTTACTCTGTGGCGGAGGATGGTTTGGGTTTAAAAATGTAATTTACCAGTTTAAATTCATTTTCACTTAAATTTATTATTTTTCCTGGGATTTATTTGCAATTTATCTTCACGGAGACTTCGGAGTGCACTTTTGTGCGTGTGTTCACAGATATTTTGTGCGTGTGTTAACATAAATTTTGTGCGTGTGTTCACATGAATTTTGTGCGTGTGTTAACATAAAGTTTGTGCGTGTGTTAACATAAAGTTTGTGCGTGTGTTCACATGAATTTTGTGCGTGTGTTCACATGAATTTTGTGCGTGTGTTAACATAAAGTTTGTGCGTGTGTTCACAGACAATTCGCTCATTAAACAACGAAATTGCAAAACCTCACTTTTCTTCTCATCAAAGCGTCCACGTCGGTCCAATTTGTCCTGCAATTAGTGATTACAATTTCTGATATGGGGGGGGGGTACTTCAGACTCATTCAAGGAGGAGAATTCACGTGACGAGCCGGAGTGGGTGAGAACAGGGGCGGGTGGAAACGTGGGTAGGTGGACATACGGGTGGATGGACGTACGGGTGGATGGACGTACGGGTGGGTGGACGTACGGGTGGATGGACATATGGGTGGGTGGACATACGGGTGGTTTGAAATACGTGTGGGTGGAAACGCGGATGAAGGATTGAAGGCCAGAAAATGCCGGAGGAGCAATAAAACCTGGAGGAGTAATTCAGTAGTTGGGCTAATTGGTGGGATCGTTACCATCACCAAAGTCAACGTCGTCGTCACCAAAGTCATCGTCATCATCATCGTCACCATCACCAAAGTCATCATCATCATCGTCACCATCACCAAAATCATCGTCATCATCATCGTCGTCATCACCAAAGTCATCGTCATCATCATCACCGTCATCACCAACTCTGCTTCCAATGCTTGGTCATAATCAATTTGACGACTTCAAGGCAGATTTTTCCATCTTTTTTTTTATTTATTTATTCCGAGAATTTCATTAAATTTCAGGAAATGAAGTTTAATTCGCATCTTCATTTATTTTTGTTTGCGTGAATTCGATTTAATTGACAGTAATTCATCTCAATTCATCTCAATTCACCTCAATTCACCTCAATTCACCTCAATTCATCTCAATTCACCTCAATTCATCTCAATTCACATCGACTAGGATGATGTTTCCAAGCAAGCAAAGAGAAGATTGTTGTCTGGATCACACAAGAGAGTGGTTCGAGCTGGAAGCAATTTAATATTCAACCAATTTGATAACGAATGTAATTAATAATAATAATAAAATAATAATAATAATAATAATAACAACAACAACAATAAGAGCAATGATAACAATAATAATATCAGCTACATTAGTAATAATAATAATAATAATAATAAAAATAATAGTAATAATAATAATAATATTAACAACAATAAAAGCAATAATAGCAATAATAATAACAACTATCGAACGGACGAACGGTTTGGAGGCAGATAGTACGGTCGGTTGAACGATGGCAAATGAATGGATTCACTGATTGAGTGATTGAATGAATGCTCCACTCAGTTCCACTTCAATCAATCACGAACAAGGAGGAGTGCATCGATGCAGGAGGACATCAATCACCAACAAAAAATAAATATTTCCAAATTATTTTCTCAAAATGTCCACTTTTCTGAAATTGGAAGTACAATAAAACGTTCATAATGTCCTTACTTAATGTCTTACAACGAATGGATGGTGACTAATAACAAGTGTTTATTCATAAATCTTATCGTTATTATGAAATATGAACTCTGATTAATAATAACAACGATGATGATGATGACGATGATGATGATGATGACGATGACGATGACGATGACGATGACGATGACGATGACGATGACGATGACGATGACGATGACGATGATGATGATGATGATGATGATGATGATGATGATGATGATGATGATGATGATG
>MPNW01001362.1:34932-45491 GCA_011800805.1 Hirudo medicinalis
TTGTTATTTATTCATTATTATCGTCATACTGACACAACATTATAATAATTAATTATAATTAATAATAATATTATTATTATATTATTATTATTATTATTATCATTATCAATTATTAATATTGTATTTCATCATTGCCGTCCAGTGCAGGTGGGTCTTTCATCCCCCAACAGCTTCACCTAATAAATGCAGGTTGGTTCTTCATCCTCAGGTGTTGTGAGTGGATGGATATGATTTAGTCAGCATCAACTATCCACCTGGATTTGATTACCTGTATCACTTGAAAGTGTCCGCTTGGCTGACTTGGGATTACTCATTCGTGATTACTAATTTTCAGCTCAAAGTTGTTAAAAACTCGTCTTTGGTCGCAAAAACAGTACGTCATTGGTTTAAGTAACCATTTTTGCAAGAAAAATCAGGAAAATCAATAGAAATTGCAAGAAAAATGAGATCATATCACGTGAAAATATTTAACAACAACAACAAGCAACAACAGGCAACTCATTAATAATAATTTACGTTATAAAAATAGCAACACTGAATTTCCATCAGTTTCTCCACAATGTCAAGGACACGTACCAAGTAGGAGTGGCTTTTTTTCCGTAGCGAAAAAATTTTTTTTCTGAATTTTGAATTAAATTGAAAGTATAAATTATTTAATAATTAATTTAAAAAAAAAACAATGATTTTAAAATTTTTATCCATCGACAACTCTCCACGAAATGGTGACAAAACCCATTCTCTGATCTGATCGTTTATTTCTCAAAGAAATAAATGCGATTTAACAAAATATTAATAAAATGAATTCAGCAAAAAAATACGGGAGATTGAAACAGTGTTATGTTACGTCTCAAGCACTTGAGCACTCCTCACTCATAAACACAGCGCTACATAAATTGGAATTCCCAGATTTAACCACTGCAATATCAAGACCAGGACTACCTGTTCCTAACCCAGCGAAGACATCGAAATATCCTACCGTGAACAGATCTAACACCTATCCGTCGGATTATTAGAATTATTTTTAGGCACGGAAACTTTGTCGAAGGTTGGCAAAAAGGAAATACTATGAGATGTTTATTTTCCGCTTGGTCGGCTTTGTAGTTCTGTTCCACGAATACACAACTTTGGTATCTGGAGAATTGAAATGTGAAGAGAATAAGTACAAAGATGGAGCGACAAACATCTGCATGCCCTGCAACGCCTGTTGCCCTCCGAGGCCTCAAAACCAGTTCTGTAAAAGGGACTGCGACCTGAGTGAGTCTCCGTGCTTCACTTTTAGCTCTGATCTTGTTTTGGACCGCTCGAGTTACGACAGCGGAAGATGTCTTGTATTCTCTAACTTTTCCTATTTTATTATCAATTATTTTCAAAACTTCAACACAACAATAACAATAATAAGGATCAGGCTTAGGGGAGCTTGAGCTTCTGCCGTTGGACTGACCCCGGTAGCGAAAGCAACCCACCGAGCAGATCGAACGAAGCCACCGATCTTCAAAAGAACTAATGAATTCTAAGCAATACCTCGTACGATATTATTATTATTTTATTTATCGTTATTTTATTGAACTTTCCAATGCCAGATAACACCTGCAGAGAGCCAGAAAATCCAGCTCTGAAAAACTGGCAGATCATTGTGATCACAGCCTCCATAGTGGTCTTCGGTCTTGTCGTCGTAGTTTCGGTGCTGAAAAGGGAAAGTATCGGTCGACGTCTTCAAAGACTCTGTAAAAAAAGGACAGGTGAGTTCTTCATCATCATCATCACCATCATCGTCATCATCATCACCAGAGGATTAATAGAAATACTTTGTGCAGACTTTTGGCTACCATTAACCATCACTTGAGAAATATTAATCTTAATAAATATTAATCGTTGAGAAATATTAATCTTAATAAGTATTAATCGTTGAGACCTTTTAAATTGCAAGAAGGTGTCCAAGACACAAATAGCCCCAATGACCCAAGGCAGCAACAGGTGGTCAGTTGTCACGACGTAGATTCTGCCCCTCTGACCAACGGACCGCAAGTTCAAACCGTGCCTCTTGTCGGAAATAATCCCGATGCCGTCAAAGCGTCGCGCCAAAATCCTGCTCAAGACAAATTCCACTCGATTCCAGCTGGCCTCCTGCACACCTTCGACCATGTTTCGACCCCGTACGTCTCACTTCCATTGCCCCCCTTCTTGGAAAAGGACGGCATTAAGTTCATCAGGGAGGACATCGTTATGGCACGCCCGAATCCCTGTCTTCCTCTCCTCGATACCCAGTTAGACTCCGAGGACGGCGACGAAGGGATCGACATTTGGCCGAACGTCGACTCTCGACCGAGAGGTCCGGCAAGCATAAGCCCCGAGAAGAGCCGGCTCCCCACGACAACATCCGTGCAATGTACCGAGGATTTGAACGACACGGTCGATCCCGGAGAAAGCTCGCGAATGGAAACTCTCGTGAAAACCTATGCATAGGATGTCTGCTCAGATGCTTCATGGTCTAAATGTTTTCATAAAAAAATTCAAATGAACTCCAAATGCATTCATCGAGCATTGCTATGGTATTTTAACAAATCTGCCAACATTTAAAGAAAGAATCTATTAGAGACATGGAGAAGAGGTCTTTTGTTTTTAAGGATTCGTAAGATTTGAGATGTTCGATGTGCAGAATCCTTCCTTTGGCACCGGCGGCTTCGACCCCCAGCAACTGATGTGAATGAATTTGTCGGCCTTAACGAGGATGCTCACTGTTCATAGTTGCCTTTTTAAGAGTGATTTTGGTTGTCATGTGATTATTGCTGGTCATCAGTAATTGACGATAAATGCTTCTCTTGCGCGGAATGTCGTCGTCGTCTGCCTCGGCAATTGTGCATAATTTTAATAAAACTTAATTTCCACACCAAAACATGCTGACTGCAGATTAGATTTACATTTGCCAAAGTTTTGAATCCCTTTTAATGCATTTTGGAGGTTCGTCGCCAAGTTTAGCGAACTTTTTGTCGAGGAAAGCTACACTAGGTCTCGAAGTTGTCGGATCGTCGTCATCGACTCTCCTTCATTTCACAAGTGAAAGCTCATTTCTCATCTCTTCTGAAGTTGGTCTCAAACGCTTTGCTAACCGTGTCGGCGTAATCTCGAACTCAACTGCACGCATGAAGCACTCGTCACGACGAACGACGCGTAAACAACGACGAGCTGGTCGGACGGTTTAATAATTTTTGTTTAAATAAGTAAACAATTCACAAAGTTCGTGTACGAATGAATCCAAGCGAGTGCGAATTAACGACTTACTGCACCATCAACGACCACCCCTCCACATTGTTGAATCCCCACTGCGATCATTATCAACACCATCATTATTATTATCATCATCATCATCATCGTCATCATTATCATCATCATCAGTAATAAAGTCATCATCACTCGTCACCTTGACGACCGACCAAAACACCAGCGAAACAAAGGAAGCCATGCAGCATCAGGCAAACATTCTACTGAGCTGTAATTGAACTACAATTAACACCGACATCCATTCATCTTCAGCAAGCAGGGGAGGGGCATGCCTGGGACTTTCCGTCGATTTTGTCAGTACTTCCCCGAATATTTCTTGACGCTGTAATTGAGAAACGACCACTTTTTATTGTCAGCTCGATAGAATGATGACTTGATGTGACTATGGTGTGATAATACATGAAAAAGAATGATATGTATAATGCAACCATATTGCAATAATGATGATGCAATAACGTTGATCCCAGCTCAGACTAAACGACCGCGTCACGACCCTCGCATTGCAATCGGCCGACATTTAAGGGGCCTCGACATCCGAACAGGATGCACCGGCAGCCTAAGAACAAACGGTACTCGAATCAAAGGCAAACGAATAGAAAACGAAACGAATTTAAAAACTAAAATAAAGTAAAAACAGATGAAACACGATTAGGTTAATTAGGGGGCCACACAATGCAATGATTTTACTGCTTAGACATTCTATTCAAATGTACCGCCACAACTATTATCACCATCACCACTATCATCATCATCATCATCACCACCACTATCACCACCAACAACATCAAAATCATCATCAACGACACAAGCACCTCGTCTGGAGGAGATACTGAGCGTAGTGGATCTGCTCGCTGGTCCCCTTGATGGTGATGATGCGCTCCTTTGTGCCGGGATGCGGGTCGTCGATGTCGATCAGGGCCCCGGAGTCCGACCGGATCTGCTTGATGCGCGCTCCCCCTCGACCGATAATGGAACCTGCCAACTGTGATGACGACGAATTGAGTTCGAGGAAGGAAAGGGAATTGTAAAAGGGAGGGACGACATCCGAACGAGTCGTCGTGATTGACATGCAATGATCAATCAATCGGGTTCAATCAACAACTAATCAATCAATAAGTCGGGTTCGATCGACAACTAATCAATCAATAAGTCGGGTTCAATCAACAACCAATCAATCAATCAATAAGTCAGGTTCGATCGACAACTAATCAATCAATCAGGTTCAATCGACCGACCTCCGATGGAATGGTCACCTGGGATACCTCCACCTCTTCCTGCTGCCCTGCCATTAAAGGTCCAGAGGTTGGAAACTGGAAGAGGAACATGAAAGTCATGAAACGATCACTTCATGTATTTAGCATCAACAATCATTAGCAGCTCACGACATTCTGTTTCGGAGTAGAGGTGGCTTCTTCGTCCTCGAACGAGCTGTAACTGTGAACGTCAGAGTGAAATGTCACAAAACGCATTAAATTTGGGATAATAACATCTGACGACTTAAGAGCGAAGTTTGTACTTTAAAGTAGTTTTACACCCTTGCATTGCGATACGCTAGTAGTTCGAATATTAACGACGCGCCGAGCCCTCGTCGATAATGCACTCGCCATTCGAATCTGTTCTTGTTGGCAACGGGCTGAAATGCCCCCCTCATTCCTCTTCCCGGGGCTCCCCGTTCGTGACCCCTTCTCGGCAAGTCGCAGCCGAACTTCTCTTCGGGGGGCACTTCGACGACCACCCGCCCTTTGTGGAATGGAGCCTGATGGTGACCTCTGGGCATCCTCGAAGGACCTCTGGTTGGGTTGTTGAAGGTAATAATGAACGGTCCGGCCATTTTAAAAATCATTTTCACTCCATCCATCCGTCCACCTGTACAATTACCTGAAGGAGCCCCTCATTCCACCCCTGTTCATGGGCGGTCTGTTGTCGAACGACGTGAAGCCTCCATAATCCAAGGCAAAGCTCTCGTCGAAGTTTATCGGGTCGTAGGGGTAAACGGGTCCGATGGGAGCCGACTGCGGGGTGGGCAGAAGTTCATAGGTCACGAGAAGATGTCGAGCGAAAATTTACCGGGCGAACGTGAGTTAGGATGAAGCAATAATAGGTTAATAAATGATACAAGCAAGGACATTGGTGAAAGCCAATGATAGCAACATTCAGCCAAAGTTTGCAATAATACTCATGTGAATGTTCATATCACAAGCAGTTCTTCACGAGCTCGAGGTAGGTCTCGTAATTGACAACTCACTGTCTGCAGAAATTCGACGAGGGAGTAAACGGTGTTCGCCACGACCTCCGGTCGACCCCTGATCTCCACTACCCTCTCGCTCGACATCGGTGCACATTCGGGGTACACCTTGATCATGACTTTGTATTTCTGAAGGATTGATTATCGTCAAAATATTCCATTATTTCTCCATTTGTTTCTTTAAATTAATAAAGAAAGTTGCCAACAGCAACCAACAGAAGTTGCAAGTCGAAGAAAAACAATATCCCCGACTTGAATATTCTTAAACTCCGAGAACAACTTCAACAGGAGTGAACAAAATCAAGTCAATCAGAAGAAAGAATTAAAAGCACTGCCCACCTCTCTGAATTCTTTTATGTTGCTCCCGTTCCTCCCGATAATGGCTCCGGCCTGACTCTGGTGGACCAAGACCTTCAGGCCGACGTCCTTATCGGCCTGACGGACATCGATCGACATTGTAAATTCGACTTAAATAGTTTCACATCGCTGACCGAGACGGTCGTTTCTAGTCGTCGTCGCTAATAAACCGCTACCGAGAGGCATCTTCTAGGATTGCCTTCGGGATTCGAAATCGTTTTGAAATGAATGAAATCCACCCACCGTCTCGATGGTCTTGATGACCTCCATGAGAATGGAGCAGGCATTGGCCAGCGTCGTCGACACGATCAGTATCCTATCGAAAACAACTTCAAGTTTCATCGTCGTTCGTTCCATTCGTCCGACGGCCACTGCGGACGTCTAAGGGCCCGACCGAACCGCGGCCAGCCCGCGCCCGCACGAATTGAAGAAAAATTTTAATTATGTTATCGTCGCATTATCGACGGCAGCCACAGCATAGCGATTCTCACGCACGTTAATTCAAAACTCATTTAGGGTCGACAATTTTGACCAATTCAAAAATACCCCAAACGCTTTTCAAAAAATCCTAGCTATTACGTAAATCATAAAATTTTTCTCCCAAGGCAGGATTTGAACCCGATAAGTTCATGGCCTGGCATTTCCAGCCGATCATGTTAAAGACGAACGTCAACGAGATGGGTTAAAAATTCAACAATATCCAAATCCAGGTCAAAAATACCGTTCAGGGCCCGAACAATCTGGGAGCAACACGCTAGCATTGTACTGGATTGTGAATGGCCGGACGTCGTCATTATCAGGTCGGGTCAATCGGCAATGGGGTCGGGATTGGCGAGGAGGATTTTCAGGGATGAATGCGATTGGTCGGGTTAATTTGGAGGGAGGGGCATGTCATAGGTGTGAGGGTAAGAACAATGAATCAGCAAGACGTTAAAATAATTGATTCGATAATTAGCATAATGCATGCAAGATAGTCGAGGCTCACGTTTTCTCTGAGGCTCTTGATGTGGAGACCACTCTTGCCTATGATTGGTCCAGCATCCTGCAAGTGACATTAATAATAATTATATTTTAATTACATGAAAATAAGGCATGACCAAGTCAGCAAGGCTTCTAATTATATACTTATTTTCAAGGAACCACCTTCTCACATCAAATCCAAACCACACAGATCAGGAGTAGCTAAGTTCGCTTAAAACTTAAACTACTCGAACTCGAACCCCACCTTGCTCGGCAACAGGATTCTCAAACAAGCAGGAATCTGACTTGTGAATTTGGCCTTCTTGTGCTCGTTGAACTCGTCGAAGCTTTGACATTCTTCATCAGGTCCTCTGGGCCTCTTGAAGGCAATATGAACTGAATTGATCAAAAATACATCCATTACATTGCATACAACAACCAAAGAATGGCTAGAGAATATTAAGTGATCAAATACCAAGCTGTCCAGTTTCATATTAGGATTAGCTTTCCTTTATTCGAAATGCCAGAAAACGTACCACCTTCATCTTTTTATTTTGATTTAATCGTATGTTAAAAGCAGACGATAAAATTAAACATAAAATTTTAAAACTCTCGCAATAGCCATTAAAGATAATATTAAATTAATTTTTTCTGTGCCAAAGCTTACCGCCGTTATTGCCTCCATTGCCTTCTGTGTTCATATCGACGAACTTTGTCTCCTCCATCGATTCTGGAACGTTAGTATTAGTAGTTCAATAGCTTCAATTTTTATCACTTTAGATTTATAGAGAGCGACTGTTCTCAATATCTGAAACTTTAAGCCAAAACCCTTTACAAGAAATCAAAAAGCGAAACCAAAGTAAACAAATTCGTTAAGTTCAGAGGTTGTGCTGTTTCTAGGTCCAACAAAATCATTTTGTATTACGTATTTGATATTTAAAATATTAATAACTACAAATTTAATACCTTAATTAATTAATAAAAAATTATTTGCTGACAAATTCAATTTTCTGTCAAATTGGTCTTGAAATTTAAGTCCATTGCTGCATCGTTGCTATCAAGCTGGCATTATTTGTAAAAATTTAAACAACATTGTTCAAAGTGATTAGGTCTGCGGACGAACTATCTGCTTGCTAAACGAACAAATAAATCAGTTTATTTCATCTCAAAAATATCCGACACGGTTGCACCTTGAAAATAATGATATATTCACGGAAATTCTTGACAAGAAAAGCATTAAATGCAACTAGGATTAATCTTTTGTTCGGCTTTCTCTCCTTTAACAAAAGAAATTTGAATGGCGTCCCTAGCGACCCCAATAAGAAATACTCGACACCTTTTCAAAGATGGTTTTCTTCTTCAGTTGCAAGGCTTATTATTTCATTAATTAAACAAATTAAATAATAAGTGGATATTTTAGCTTATTTTTTTGAAGACGAATATCTTTTTTGAAGTGAAAAACGGCCAATCAATATTAAGGGAATGAGTACCAAGTCGTTAAGCGGCGGATTTTTAGAAGATAATTTAAAAAATTGTCAAAATGTATTGCCATACGAATGTATTAATCCAATCAATTTGATTGTAAAAAAAACCACAGGGTAAAAGTACATGTCAAATAAAATATCCTTTTACGGTACAAGATATCGTATACGGATCAAAACGAGTTCAAATTCAATACAAATGAAATAAATACAAATCAGATCAGCATTGAATGCGATTCTAAAATAAATCCTGGAATGCGGGGAGATTTCGAAGCTACTGTTGGAAGCACAAAAACATCCAACTTTCACTGGCGGATATGTTCTCGAAACTTACCAGTGCTGGTGCAAATTGTTCTCAATAAAAATGTTCACTTTTAAAATAATTTGCAGAAAATAACAATTCTTTGGGATGTTATTGATCCTCGTAGATATTATGCGGAACATTTGAAATGTTTTTATTTTTATTTTTGTGAAATAAATTTTAAACCTTAAAACTGTCAAAAGCCATTCGCAAACATTTGCACTTCTCAGATGACGACGAAAATTCTGAGAAACAAGAAAATAATCCTTCAAATGAAAACATCGCGCATTTGTCGTGATTCTGGAATCGATTACTTTTCGACGATAATTCGCATTGAAATATTTGACGGAATATGAGAACGGATCCCGCTGACAAAATATTGGACACCAAGTCGAAAGTCTCCAGACCTGGAAACGCCAAAATTCCAGGCGGCTTCAGGAAAAACGAAACTATCGACGCCATGATATGATGAGGAGCAAGAATGGAAAGTCTTTGGATTCGAGATCACATTCGGCTGCGATTCATTGCTTTGAAGTAGCCACGGTCGTTGTGGTCGACGATGTGGGACTGGCGACAGCTTGTTGCTGCTGCTGCTGCTGCTCGTGCGGATGTTGGAAGCCGGTGTCGCTCTGATTGTTGCTGGTGGTGAAGAGGAGCGGTTTCTTGATGACGTCCGCTATTATCTTCGATATGCGTCGAGACCTGCGTCTACGTTTCCGCTTTTTGGCGCTCGACGAGCGACGCTTTGACGCCGAAGTGGAGTGGTTGTTGTCGTCGACATCGCTCGAGTTTTCAGAGGTGGTGGTGTTACTCCTGCAACTGGCGAAATGTTGAGCTATTAGGGACTCATATTTTAGTTGTCCAGAGAGCTATAAATAGATTAGGAGCCGACATATTTATAGATACGTTGTTCTAAAACGAGTTGCTAGCTATTCAACAAGTAATTTTGGTTTACAGAGTCAATGAAAACAATTGTAAGTAATATAATATAATAATTACCAAAACAATTTGCCTTCTTCATTCAAACCTTCAGTTCATCCCAGGATTTTAAGCCGTGCCTCTTTGGGGTTAAAAATAAAATTCCAACCCTTAAACTTATGAATGACCCCCTTGCTTGGGCTGTGGTCTCTGATTAAAAGATTTTTGCCTGTCAAGGTTAAACCAATAGCTGATCTAAGGAGGGGCGTGAACCCTGCAAGAACGTTCTTTATTGGATTAGAAAATGGGGCGGAGTTTCGGTCGCAAACGAAACTACATTTGTGTGGTTTTTTCAAGGGAAAATCCCCGCTAAGGAAAATAAACGACAATTGTCAGAAGATGGAAACAAGCTCCCGAAGAGTTACCGACTCCTTTCAAAGATTGTGGCTCCCTTATATCTTAATTACCTCAAGGTTCAACCTCATTAACATTCACTTTTATGTAGATGAGTGGGCGTGACATTTCTGACATCTCGTATCAAACCAATCAGCGAGAGAAAAGAACTGGCGGCATGCATAAATAATGAACTGAAACCAAAAACGTTTAAAAAAGTCCCCAGTTTATACGAATCTAAACAAAAACGCGCCATCAACCTTGCCTCCATTGTTCATGGACGCCTGGAAAAACCCTCGGGGGAAATTTCCATTCTATTTTTAGAAATCCTACCAATCACCTCGTTGATTGGACTTCATTACCACCTGGAATGACGAATCACGGAGAAGCATCTCGTTAGCAACAACATGGAGGACGGAAGTGGAAACACTCGAAAACACGTTATTGACCTTCTTTGGAGGTCATTTCGTGTTGAGTGGGCAGTTTGGAGTGTCTTTGTTTTCTCGTGTGAACTCCATTGGATAATAATAATAATAATAATAATAATAATAATAATAATAATAATAATAATAATAATAATAATAATAATAATAATAATAATAATAATAATAATAATAATAATAAT
>MPNW01001364.1:0-12970 GCA_011800805.1 Hirudo medicinalis
AAAGCAATTTAATAATAAAACTTTTTTTTAAAAAATAATTTTTTCGTAGAAGTTGTTTAAACTTATAGAAGTAGACACTCAACTACTCCAACATAAAAAGCTAATAATATTAGTAATATTGGTAATTTAGCTAAAATAAATAGTTGAGTTATGTTTAAGGGTACAAACATTTTGGATTTTGTAAAGGCGTTTGACAGCAAGGAAAAATGCCTTAAATATTTAAGTTCTTTAAAATGGCGAAAAGGGTTTTCTTGTCCCAAGTGCGGCAATAGCAGTTGGAGTAAAACGAAAGACTTTCAAATTCGCCGCTGTAATAAATGCAAGCATAAGGACTCTGCTACGGCCGGTAGTTTATTTCATAAATGCAAGATTGATTTGCCCAAAGCCTTTATGATAGTTTTTTTAGTAAGTACCGGAAAGAAGGGGATTAGCTCTACAGAGCTTAGCAGAAAACTAAGCTTGCGACAAAAAACCTGTTATTATTTTAAACGTAAAATAATGCAAGCTATGCAAAGTAGTGGTACTATAAAACTAAAAGGACGGGTTGATGTCGATGAGTTTTTTGTTGGCGGTTTTGAAGAAGGAAAAGTGGGTAGAAGCAAGGGTAAGAAAAAGCAGGTGGTAATGGGCATTGAGATGAAAAACAAAGGTATTGTACGCTGCCATGCCTTAGCGGTTAGCGATTGTGGCACTAAGCAATTAAAACCATTTTTTGATAAGCATATTGACAAAGAAGCCAAGATTAGGACCGATAAATGGAGGGGTTACAGTCCTCTAAAAAATGAGTACAAAGAACTAAAGCAGGAACAAAGTAAGCCCAAGCAAAATTTTAAATTGTTCCATCGGCAGGTAATGATGGTAAAGGGTTGGCTAAGAGGAATACACCATAGTGTTAAAAACTTACAGCCATACCTAGATGAATTTTGTTTTAGGTTCAATAGAGGTAATGCAACGGACAGAATTTTTAACAATATAGCAGAAAGAATGATTTATCATCAACCTGTATTTATTAACCAATTAAAAATGGAGTAGTTAAATGCCTACTTCTAAGAAATTAAATTAAGAATGAAAAATACAAAAACAAAACCCGATCTTACCGATGTCGTAGCGGAAACGCTGCTGATTACTTTGGCAATGAAATGCCGGGAAACCCGACACCCGAAAAGTATTTTTCACGATCCCAAATCCTGCGAAATAATAGAGCGTTTAGACTACGATTTTTGTAAATTCAAAAATGGAATATTGAGTGCAGCCGGTGTGATTCTTCGTGCCAAAAATTTTGATAAAAAAGTGCAACGGTTTATCGTGGCAAATAATAATCCGGTTGTGGTATTGATTGGTTGTGGTTTAGATACACGCTATCACCGAATTTATGAGAAGAATGATGCCGTTTTCTATGAACTGGATTTGCCGGAAGTAATCGCTTTGAGGGAAAAATTGCTGCCTCAGGAGCGTAACCAACTTTTCCTCGCCCGATCTATGTTCGATACCGATTGGATGCAAGAACTCAAAAGCAAACACAGCAACGCCAACTTTATCTTCGTGATAGAAGGTGTGCTGATGTATTTCAAAAAAGAGGAAGTAAAAACCTTTATAACCAATCTTGCGAAACATTTTCCCAAATCTGCATTGCATTTTGATGCTTTAAGCCAATGGATGAGTAAAAGAACCGCATCGCACGATACAGTAAGTAAAACCAAGGCAAAATTTAAATGGGGAGTTGACAATCCGAAAGACATAGAATCCTGGGCAGATAATTTAGTTTTTAAAAACGAGTGCTATTTCAGTATTGAGGAAAAAGGTCGTTGGAAATGGCTTCGGCGGCTATTCAAAACCATTCCCATAATGAAAAAAGCAGCACGAAATTTAGAATTTGAAATTCAATAAAAATACCAAAATGAACAGCAGCAAAATAAAAACCTCTATTTTTTTGCTGTTAATCAGCATTGGTTTTATCCTACACAATTCATATCATTTGGCGGAATTATTATTTTTTGGCAAAGACATACAATTGCCCGATGCCAAAGGCAAAATTCCCATGGCGGTGCATATTTTTCGTTTGGTGGTGGAATTACCCATTATGCTTTTGGCATTTCTGTCTTTGTATATAGAGAAGAAAAATTTCTACCGCTTTGGTTTTATTTGGGCAATCCTTTTATCGGTATTAAATATCATCCATTTTGTCCAAACTTTAATCCACGAACCGGTGGAGCTTTCGCAATTGGCTTTGCTGCTTTTTATTTTTATAACCAATTTAATTTTGGTTCACCACCTGCACCGATTGGCAACACCGTGGCAATTTTTACCCAAAAAGTTACAAAACTGGCAATGGGCAAAACACCAAAAACGCTGGTTTGGAAAGTGGCATTTATATTTGGGAATTTTTGCTGGAAGTATTTTGGTGATCGTAGGTTTGACGGGAAGTATCTTGGTGTTTCAAGATGAAATAGACCAAGCTTTGAACCCCGAACTTTTTGAAGTTGCCGAGCAAGAAAAGCGAATTTCTATAGATGAAATCATACCGATTGTTCAAAAAAAATATCCGGAAAAACCTTTTCATTACGTCAGTATTGCTGAAGAGAATAATCTACTTACTACCTATCGTTTCCTAAATACCAAAACCGATGAGGAATTTTTCATAAATCCATTCAACGTAGAAATTTGTGGCAAACGCCTATTTCATAGCTCGTTTATTAGAATAGTGATGAACATTCACCGCACCTTGCTCATACCAACGGTGGGGCGATATGTCGTAGGATTGGCAGCTCTAAGTCTATTGATTTTAACCATTAGTGGACTTCGGTTGTGGATTCCAAAAAAATGGAAACAACTAAAATCTGGTTTGACGGTTAATTTCAAAGCTAATTTCAAACGGCAAAATTACGATTGGCATCAAGTTTTGGGATTGTATTCCGCACCCATAATTGTGGTGCTATCACTTACAGGTTTGGTGATTACTTTTAACTCTGTTTTCATTGGTTTGCTTTTTATGCTCAGTGGTAAATCGCCGCAGGCTACGCAAGAAATCTTTACCCAAAAGTCCAATTACAAAAAAGAATTTGTGCAAATGCCAACCAATGAAGTGGCAAAAAACTTGGAACCCATTTTCAAGAATGCTAAACTGCAGAGCATTATGATGCCTTCGGATTCGTCAGCAGCTTATATGTTTTATTACAAAACAAAAGGGATTACCAAAACCGGAAATCTGATTATGGCGGCAGCCGATCAATATTCCGGAAAATTATTACTCAACAGCGAAACCGATTTTCCGCCGACCGGAAAATCCTATATGAACTGGACCACGTCTTTACACTACGGAACTTTTGGCGGTTGGCCAACTATAATTTTGGCACTTTTAGGAAGTTTAATTCCGTTGGCAATGTTCGTAACCGGTTTTATTATTTGGTGGCCTCGTTATAAGAAACAGCAAGCGAGCGGTGTTAAAGTTTTAGGTCAAAATCAAATTGCCAAAACCAAGAAAATTATTCACGAAAAGCGTTTGTTGCATTTGCCATTGTCAAAATATTTTATTTTCCATTTAAAAAACAGCTTTCGATATGCCTTTTGGATTTTAATTATTGGTTTACTTTGTGGTGTGTTGTACGGTGCAATTTCAGGCATAGTCATAGCACCCGCTATGTATGTTTTCTTGTATATCGGAATGATGGTGATTGTAAATTTCGTGGTGTCTTTGTTGGTTGTATTGTTGGATTTAATTGCGTTCTCACCATTTGGAAAAACATATAAACCTATATATAGATACTTCGCATATTCTTTGGCGTTTCTGCTGATTTTTCTACCATTAGTTTTAGGATTGAGTTGGAGCGGGTGGGATTTGTTTTAGTAGAATAAAAGTTACTTATTAATAAGAGCATAATATGGTAAAACCCGTTGGCCGAGTTGATTTTTAAAAAAATAAAAAATATTGCGTAATCGTCCAAGAGAGTGACTAAACAAACTCATTTAAATGCACAACATGAGAGCGGATTTCGATTAGAATTATTTTGGTTTTGAAAGATATTTAAGGGGTGATATTAATGGCAACGGCAATTATCAAAGACGGGGAACGGTGCCCACATTTTCACGACATAGAAGTAATGGTTCTAAGCCTTACGGCGGAGTGTTTTCGTATTGATAGCGAATGCCATTTATTTTCGAAATTAAATAATGAATACCGGAAATCATTTACAAACCTTATCAGCGGCAGGCAATATAACGACAGAAAAAGGCAATTTTTTGTAAAAAGGGAACAAGCCCTAAAGCCAATGACAATGACAGAGCCGCTTAATAGCCATGCCGATATATTTGCAACAGGCTCCATGCCTTTGGACATTTGTTATACCAATTAGATATTGAATTTACCTTTAAGAGTTTTAAGATAGAATTGATTTCCGAAAATAGATTGCACGATAGCGGGTGTTATTTGGTTTACCACATTTGAAAGTTATTCTTGAAGATCTTCGATAGACTTATAAGCAACCCTACTTATTCTGTCTTTGATAAAGCGCCACATTTTCTCGGCAGGATGTAGCTCAGGGCTGTAAGGAGGCAGGAATATTAAAGCCATATTGTGAGGTATATGCAAGCTCTTGGTTTTGTGGAAAGTTCCATTATCCAAAATCAATATTTTAAATTTTGATGGATTTTGCTTGGATATATCATTCAAGAATACCTGAAAAGTATCACTATTGCAGTGCGGCATTTCTAAAAGATGGGCACGCCCTGTTGTAGGTAAAAAGACCCCAAATAAATACAGATTGTCAAGCGGTGAAGGAATGATGCTACGGGTTTAATACCTTTGGCAGTTATCATTCTTCTCAAAATAGTTAATACCCCCAAGCGGCTTTCATCCTCAAAATAAAGATTGATGCTATCGCAACCATCGGCCTCAAATTTTACTTGAGGTAACTTCAACTTCTCAAACAGGCTTTTTCCTCACCGATTATCTTCTAATAAAGCATCAGTACCTTCTTTTATGTATTTGCTACGCCATACCTAGATTGATTTGTCTGAAACGCCAAGCTGGAGGGCTAAATCTATTTTACGGACTTGGGGCTGTTTTTTAAGAACAATAAGCATCTGCAATGCCCTAAACTTTGCAGCGTGTTTCTTTTGTAATCCCTTAAGTTCTGTAAGGCGCTCTTTTACTTTTACTTCCGTTATTTGTCGCACGCTACAAATATATAAAATCAAAGTGCATTATTAATGTCTAATTGGTATAACAGTTTATTTGGGCACATATAATAGATACTTCTGTTCAAAAAAAACTTCATCGAAAACACCCCTTATCGGAGTTACATACGGGCGAACACCACTCTCTTGAATCTCTTTTGATAGGTCGCCCCCTTTTAAGCAAATAAGCCCAGGTGCGGGTACGTTACTACGGGAAGATTCCGAAGCGTTTTTTTGAATAATTGGTTTACACCATTGCCACAAATTTTTGAGCGGAGCAACGGCGCGGGATATCACATAATCAAATTTTTCGTTTTTAATATCTTCTATACGGGCATGTTGAATGGTTACGTTGTTCAGGCCGATAGTATCTGCAACACTCTGTACCACTTTTAGTTTTTTGGCAATACTATCTACCATGTGAAAGCGTAAGTCTGGGGAAAAAATAGCCAATGGAATGCCCGGAAAACCGCCACCACAGCCCAAATCTACGAATTTGGTTCCTTTTTCAAAGTCGAAAACAGCAGCGATGCTTAGCGAATGAAGGATGTGTTTTTCGTACAGCCCATCGATATCTTTTCTGCTGATAACATTTATTTTTTCATTCCAATCTTTATACAATGCTTCTAATGCGGCAAACTGTTGCAATTGTGTTTCCGAAAAATCGGAAAAATATTTTAATATAATTTCCATTTCGAATAAAAATATAAATAAGCCGCTAATTCGGTCTTTTAAAAAGTTGTAGAGTAGTGTGCACTTCAAGCGTGGTAGTAAGAACAAGTCTTCGTTCCTTATTTTGCGTGGATGCAATTACCATTTATTCGATTCTTTTTTCCACAGTTTGGTGAAAAAAAATAGATAGTACAATGTCATCAATCCATCTAATATAAAAAACCATTTTATCAAATCGGTTTCGTTTAGCTTTTTCATAGCCGACGAAAATACGCTAAACTGAACCACAGATTTGGCTACAAATAAGGCCAGTGCTATTTGCCAACTGTATGCAATGGCAGTAGCCAATAATAGTGGATAAAATAAAAAATGAGAAAGACTGTACAACCCCAATAAAAATTTGTGTTGTGTTTTATAATACTTGGATGTGCTGTAATGCCTTGTTTTTTGGTGTACCCATTCGCTCCATTTTTTCTTGGGAACACTGATAGTGTGGGCATCTTTGTCTATCTCAATAACAGTGTTTGATGCGGTGGCCGCTTTGTTGATAAACAAGTCATCGTCTCCACCGGGAATATTGCCGATAGAGACAAAACCTTTGTGCCTCATAAATACATCTTTGGTGTAGCTTAAGTTTCTGCCCACGCCCATGTAGGGCTGTCCGGCCAGTGCAAAGGAAAAACACTGTATGGCACTATGTAGGGTTTCGAACCGAATGATTTTGTTCATCCAGCCGGGATGCTTTCGGTAAGTACCATATCCCAGTACAATGTCAATGCCGGGTGCAAAGGCACTTGCCATTTTGTGAGCCCATTGACTAGAGGCGGGCATGCAATCTGCATCTGTTAAAAGTAAATGGTTGTATTTGGATTCTTCGATACCAATGGATAATGGGTATTTTTTACCGATGCTTTCTTTGTTCCTTCTTTCGATGGTTATCATGTCCATTTCTGCATGATTTTTTACCATCCATTGCATCGAAAGTTTGGTACCGTCGTCAGAGTTATCATTTACCAAAAGCAATTGATGAGGTGCAGGATATTGCTGGCTCAGAAGCAGCGGTACGTTTTTTTCCAAATTATTTCGTTCATTGTGGGCGCATAAAACAATGGATAGCGGAGGTAATTCCGTTTTGGTAGTAAGTTTTTTTTTGTAAAAAGCAATTCTTGAAAAATAAAAAAGATAATAGAAAATCAAAACGGCACAAAAAAATAAAGAGGTATAAAGTAATGTATATTCCATATCAAAAGTAATGCTGGCAAATATAACATATAACTTGTTATTTTTGACCTCTTATGGCAACATTGGGTTTTCAGCTGCAGCATACGGATAAAGGCTCTAATGCAAGAGCGGGATTGATTACTACTGACCACGGATTGATACAAACACCCACATTCATGCCAGTAGGCACTATTGGCAGCGTAAAAGCCGTTACCCAAGCTCAATTGGCCGACGAGGTGAAGGCACAAATTATTTTGGGCAACACATATCATTTGTACTTGCGCCCGGGCACGGGTGTAATAGAAAAATCGGAAGGATTGCACCGATTCAACGGTTGGCCTCACCCTATCCTTACAGATAGTGGAGGTTATCAGGTTTTTTCACTGGCCGGAACCCGAAAGATAAAAGAAGAAGGTGTTACATTCCAGTCGCACATAGATGGCAGCAAGCATTTGTTTACTCCCGAAATAGTAATGGATATACAACGCAGTATTGGCGGAGATATCATTATGGCTTTCGATGAGTGTCCGCCAGGAGGTAGCGAGTACGGCTATGCTCGAAAAAGTATGGAACTAACGCATCGCTGGTTAGACAGATGCTTGAACCAATTTAATACCACGCCCGATAAATATGGATACACGCAAAATTTGTTTCCAATAGTTCAGGGAGCAATGTACAAAGATTTGCGAAAGCAGTCTTGCGAATACATCGCATCTAAAGATGCACCGGGTAATGCCGTTGGCGGATTGAGTGTGGGTGAACCCGAACCGGTAATGTATGAAATCTGCGACTGGTGTTGCCAACACTTACCACCACAAAAACCACGATACTTGATGGGAGTGGGCACGCCTTGGAATATATTGGAGTGTATAGGTATGGGAATAGATATGTTTGATTGTGTAATGCCCACGCGAAACGGACGCAACGCTATGCTGTTCACCACAAAAGGTGTTGTTAACATTGATAACAAAAAATGGGAGTTCGATTTTTCGCCTATTGATGAAGATCTACCTTGCCACACCAGCCAGTATTATTCCAAAGCGTACCTTCGGCATTTGTTTAAAGCACAAGAAATATTGGCACTTACCATTGCAAGCGTGCACAACCTTAGTTTTTATCTTTGGTTGGTTAGCGAAGCCAGAAGCCGCGTCATCACGGGCAGTTTTGCTGCTTGGAAAAATGAAATGATTGTAAGGCTAAAAACCCGACTGTAGATATAAAAATTATTTGGGAGTAGTGAAATACAGTCTTATAGCCACTATTGTAAAAACAAGGTTGGGCAGCCACGCAGCCAAAAATGGCGAAAAGTTTCCTTTTATAGAAAAAACAGTAGAAAACTGATCGGCAATAATAAATATAGCGGCAATTAAAATACCTAGTGCCAAATGTAAGCCGCTTCCGCCACGCGTTCTTCTGCAAGCTATAACGGCACCAATTATGGTAAGCAATAATACCGTAAATGGAGTAGCCGTTCGCTTATGAAATTCTACTTTCAATGTATTCAAACCCTCGGTTCCCCTCAGCTCTTCTTTTTTTATAAAATCAAGCAATTGAGGCGTTGTCAATTTGTCCTTTTGATATTCATCTCTGATCAATTCATTCGGCGATATATTCAAACGGATTACCTTTTCGGGATACACTTTTACCCTCTCTCCCAAACTATCAATGTGCCGTTCTAATGCATTTACCGCAATCCATTTGTTTCTCTTGCCCGTTGTATCCCATTTTATGTATTGAGCGCGCAGGTTATACACCACTTTGCCTTTTTTTACACGCTCCATAAAAAAACGTCCACTGGTTTTACTTTCGGCATTGTAGTTTTTTATGCCCATATAGGAAATACTGTCGATGCGTTTGTAAAAACAGTTTATACAATTGGTTTCTTGCCGGTTTTTTAATGGATTGTTTTTATCCAATTTTTCTTGCATGAAAGTGGCATAAATTACATTGGCTTTAGGAATGAAATAATACCGACCAACAAATAATATAGTAGCAAGAAATATTCCTCCAATTATGTAGGGTCTTAAAAAACGGTTGAACGATGTACCGCTGGCCAAAATAGAAATAACCTCGCTACGCATGGCCATCTTACTGGTAAAAAAAATAACAGCAATAAATACAAACAACGGAAGCAACAGACTCCAAATAAATGGAATAAATCCGATATAGTATTGTGTAAAAATCTCCCAATTACTAAGTCCCGTTTTTACAAAATCGTCTGTTTTCTCACTACTATCCACAGCCACGGCAATCACCGTAAAAAGAAACATGCAAAACAGAAAAGTTACCAGCAGGCGTTTTAATATAAACCAATCAATTATTTTCATTCAGGGCTCAAAAATAGATGAAATTTGAGATTTACAATTCCATATTTTGAATTGTATTTCGTAGCTAATATTATTAATTTACAAGAGCATAATTTAGTTGTTTGCTGCCATGACCATCTCACCGGTTGATTTTTTTAGCTTGGGGTTCCTATAAAATGCTCGGAAGGATCTGCCTCTAAAGCAGCCTCCGGAAACAACTCCAATAAGGACGCTAACGCCCTCCCCTTACCTAATAAGGGGGAGTTGGGCGAGTACTCTTTGTATTTTTACCGCCTCATAATCAAACTCGAACGCTACTGTTGTTTTTTTCATTATACTGTGTTTATAAAGTTCCTCTTATTTGAGGACTTTGACACGGTTGATATTACAACCTCTGCGAAAAATGAGTTTTCCAAAACAACCAATCCTCATTGGCTTTTTATTTTCGTTTTCCTGCACGGATTTTTATACATTTTAGCCGGTGGCCTTTTATTTGTAGGCCAACAGTAGTATCTTGCCGCATCTAAAAAATGTAACCATGTTTCAGCTAAACAGTAAAACAGCAATAGTTACCGGCGGGGGAAGCGGCATCGGAAAAGCCGTGTGCCTACTCTTCGGACAGTCGGGTGCGCATGTATGGGTCGCCGATTTAAACAAAGAAGCAGCCGAAGCCACCGCTTTAGAAATAGCAACAGCCGGAGGCCGTGCCACGGCCATGGTGGTAAACGTAGCCAATCAGGAAGACGTAGTAAAACAATATGCTGCCACAGGCGCTATTGATATTTTGGTAAACAGCGCGGGCGTTTCTCACATCGGAAAGGTAGAAACCACCTCCGCCGAAGATTTTGACCGCGTATTTAATGTAAATGTAAAAGGGGTGTACAATAGTTTGTACGCTGCCATTCCTCTCATGAAAAAAAATGGGGGAGGCGTTATTGTAAACGTAGCCTCCATCGCATCTAGTGTGGGTATCCCCGACAGATTTGCTTACAGCATGAGCAAGGGTGCTGTACTTTCTATGACGCTTTCCGCAGCCAAAGATTATCTAAGAGAAAACATCCGCTGCAACTGCATATCTCCGGCAAGGGTGCACACGCCTTTTGTTGATGGGTTTTTAGCCAAACACTATCCCGGCAAAGAAGCCGAAATGTTTGAAAAACTATCCCAAACACAACCCATCGGCCGCATGGCCAAGCCTGCCGAAGTAGCTGCATTGGCTCTATACCTTTGCAGCAACGAAGCCTCGTTTATGACCGGATGCGATTACCCCATTGATGGCGGTTTTATTAAATTAAACAACTAAAATCAGTTTGTTTTCTCAATAGTTCAATTTTATTCAAACCCCCAAAAACAAAAATAGATGAAGCTAATACGCTACGGACAGCCCGGCAATATCGCCACAGGTGTCATCATAGACGGAGTACGATACAGAACCGCCGCATTCGGAGAAGACTATAATGAACGCTTTTTTGAAACCAACGGCATCGGGAGATTGGCACAATACATTGCCGAAAACAAAAACAGCCTCACCCGGGTAAGCGATGGCGAGCGGCTGGACAGTCCCGTAGCACGCCCCTCCAAAATAATATGCATCGGCCTCAACTACGCCGACCACGCCAAAGAAACCGGCGCCACGGTACCTCCCGAACCCGTTATTTTCATGAAAGCCACCACATCGCTCAGCGGCCCCAACGACGCTATCGTTATTCCCCGCAACTCCGTAAAAACAGACTGGGAGGTAGAACTGGCTATCGTCATTGGCAAAAAAGCCAGCTATGTAGATGAGGCCGAGGCCATGAACTATGTAGCCGGATATGTACTACACAACGATGTAAGCGAGCGCGAATACCAATTAGAACGCGCCGGCACATGGGACAAAGGCAAAGGCTGCGATACCTTTGCACCATTGGGTCCATTCTTAGCCACCAAAGATGAAATCGCCAACCCCGACAACCTTCGCCTTTGGCTAAAAGTAAACGGAAAAACCATGCAAGACGGTACCACCGCCAACTTCATCTTCAAACTACCACACATCGTTTCCTATGTCAGCCAGTTCATGACCCTGCTCCCCGGCGATGTCATCTCCACCGGTACACCCGCGGGTGTAGGCATGGGCTTCACCCCATCCATCTATCTAAAGCCCGGCGATGTAGTAGAACTGGGCATTGAGGGGTTAGGCACCTCCTCCCAAACCTGTGTAGCTTGGAGCCCGTAAATACACAATATCATGTAGCCGGCAGATGAACACACCCCATCATCCTTGCGTCGCACACTTCATCAGCAGTACTACTATCATCTCACATACGCTCACATCATTCCCGCATCCGACCTCAAGCATTTTTCTAAACACAAAATCCTTTGAGGTCGTTTCACTCCACTCCCAAAAAAACGATTATGATCCCAACCATAGACGCACACCAACACTTTTGGATTTTTGACCCCATAAGAGACCGATGGATCAACGATTCGATGAAAAAAATACGGCGCAACTTTTTGCCCAAAGACCTGCAACCCCTGCTGCAAAAAAACGGCGTGCAAGGCTGCGTGGTAGTGCAAAGCGACCAAACAGAAATAGAAAACCTGTTTCAACTAACCAACGCCCTGCAAAACGATTTTATAAAAGGTGTAGTAGGCTGGGTTGATCTTCAATCTAAAAATATAGAAGAAAAATTAGCCCACTACCGCTACTACGCCAAAATGAAAGGCTTTCGCCACATGCTGCAAGGCGAGCAAAACCGAGCCCTCATGCTCAAAAAAAAATTTATGAACGGCATCGGTTTTTTAGAAAAATACAATTTTACCTATGACATTCTCATATTCCCCGACCAACTAAAATATGCCCAAAAATTAGCCGCCACTTTCCCTCATCAAAAATTTGTGATAGACCACGTAGCCAAGCCTTACATAAAAGATAAAAAATTAAATGGTTGGGAGCAAGATATAAAAGCCATTGCGCAATTGCCCAACGTATATTGCAAAATAAGCGGCATGGTTACTGAAGCCGATTGGGTACAATGGAAACCCACCGACTTTATACCCTATTTGGACGTAGTGGTAGAAGCCTTTGGCACACGGCGCATTATGTATGGCAGCGATTGGCCGGTTTGCCTGTTGGCGGCGTCCTATCAAAAAATGAAAACCATAGTAGATGCCTATTTTGAGCCATTTACCAACAGCGAAAAGAAAAATTTTTACGGCACCAACGCCGTCCGGTTTTATAATTTATAAAATTTTAATGGCTGTTTGTAGAGAGAGAAAAAAAACGACCCTCAAAAGCCGGGCTTTTGTATATGGTTCAAACCGCACCACGCACCCGCGAAATTTCGAAATCCATCCAAAGGCTAATCGCCCAAAAAAACCCGGATAAAAATCCGGGTCGCATTCTTGATAACCTCTAAGAAAAAGAAAAAACTTGGGAGAGGATAGCGGTACCCTCTCTGCCGTGACCGGTCAGTCCTTTGCCACGGCCTGCACTATTTTAGAATACTCTTTGGTGCCGTCTTTGTCTACCTGGGCAATGCGTACCCAAATCTTGGGGGAGTGGTGTGCCACGGATTCTCTTGAGTGTTTCACACAGGCCGCCGCGACACACAAGCTTA
>MPNW01001365.1:0-11062 GCA_011800805.1 Hirudo medicinalis
ATCATCAACAATAATATCAATAATAAAAGATGATGATGATGATGATAATAATAATAATATCTATTATTGATATAGTTATTATTTACACTAATTATGACATCACAATCATAATTTCCCACAAAAAACAACAACCCAGTTCACGATCACGAAGGGTTTGCTTTAAAAACAGAAAGTAATACAATCCAAACTCCATCTCACATCGGACACCGAAACCGAAAGTTCAATCTGGAAATCCTAAAGTTTCAGTCCTTCCTCCAAGGCCATCTGCCTCAGAGCCTCTGCCAACATCCTGTTACGGACTCGCTGGTCCGGCCTCCGTACGGCTGTGACTGGAGCGGATAAATTATGTTAATGAGGCGATTTTAATGAAATCAATAATGAATATTCATGAATTATATTACTTGTTAGGGGGGCACTCTTTGACGTCAGTTCGCTCACTGTAGGCTTGAAGATCGGTTGACCTGAGAAGTTAAAGTGGATTTTGAATCATCTGTAATTATTATTAATATTATTATTATTATTGTTGTTATTGTTATTGTTGTGTTTATTAATAATAATATTATTATTATTATTATTATTGTTATTGTTGTGTTTATTAATATTATTATTATTATTATTATTATTATTGTTATTGTTGTGTTTATTAATATTGTTTTTATTATTATTAATATTAATATCTTCGTCATTATTATTATTTTTAACAATAATGAATAATTAGACAAAATAATCCAGAAATATAAAAATATTCATACTCGTGAAATATTCGTGCCTTCCAATCTCTTCACACGTTGGTCTTTCCTCGGGCTTGACCTTCAAAATGAACTCAACCAACCCTTGACCTTCGGGGTCAAATCCCTCCTTGAACTTCAACTCGCCCGATGTCGTCTGCTCGTCAGTTTCGAATGGCGGTCCCCCGACGTAAATGGAGTGACTGTTTGATTTGAGGAGGAAATAAATTTCTTTTAATTGAACTTTTAATGGTTTTTAAATTAAATTAATTGAATAAATAATTATTATTATTATTACTACTACTATAGCTACATAATTACTGTTTACTAACGAATAATAATAAAACCAAATATAATAATAATTTAATAGTAATAATAATTATTAATAATAAAAATTTAATACAACATAAATAATATTACTCCTTTCACTCACACGGTGCACCCGAAAGACCAGAGGTCATTTTCAATCCTCACATCTTTTCCAGCGAGAAGCTCTGGAGCCACGAATCCGGTCGTTCCACTGACGAAGCTGAAGTTCAAAAGGTTGGAAAGGTCAAGTTCAAGGTCAATTGGAGTCGTCATTGGCAACGTGACCTTGAGGTCTGGGTCGCCAATATCGTCCGCTAGCTAATTAGTTAGTTATTTATTTATTTATTTACGAATTCAGAAAATGTATTATAATATGATATAACTATTATAATTTCATTATAATATTATTATATATAATAATTATAAATAAAGATAATTAATTGCTGAATATGATTCCCATCACTGCACTCAATTAACATTTTAATTATAAGCCGCAGCTGCAACAGCTGCTGGAAGTCATGTAACCGCTTCCATTGGCAGCTAACGTCGTAACCACAAACCGGGTCACCAGGTACTTGTAGTTCAACTTTCAGTACCTGAACTTAAGCCCTCGATAATAGATAAGTACGATTTCCTGTACCTAGGCCACTGTGAACCCAGGTCGGGTCGTAGGTCACAGCCACCATGACACTATTACAATCTCCAGCTCACCTTTTCTGTCGATCCACATCATCCTTGTGGATAGCCAGACCAAAATCTCCCAATTTGACAGTAAAGACTTCGTCGATAAAGAAATTGGAAGGCTTAAGATCCCTGTGGATGATCCCGGAGCCCTGGAGATGTCTGAGGGCCTGGAAGCACTGGGAGACGAAGTACCTGGATGTTTTACTGGAGAAGGGACCACACCTGTTGAAGTGGATTTGGACTGTCTGTTGATGGAAAGGATGAGATGCTGACGATTGGGATGAGCAGTGGTAGCAAATGGAACATTCTCATTGCATATTCAACGTTGTTGACATTACAGAATAATAATAATAATAATAATGATAATAATAATAATAATAATAAGGGCTCACCCCCTTGGTGCAGAGGGAGGTAAGGATGTAGAAGTTGTTGGAGTCCTCGAAGGAATGAACGAGTCCCAGAATGTTATCGTTGTTCAAGGTCTTTTGGATGGCAATCTCCTTCTCGATCTGAGGTCATTAGCATAATTTATGCTAATAATCATTTCATTATGATAATTTTATTCATTCTAAATGGTATCATACCATCACGGCGGCTGGTGCTCATTGAACGAGAAGCCAATACATTACCAACCCGTTTCATCTACGGATTATGGTCATTATCATAATTTATGATAATTAATGTTAATAATATTTGTAATGATTTATGATAATTAATGTTAATAATATTTGTGATAATTTATGATAATTAATGTTAATAATATTTGTGTCATAAATTGTAAGTTATTACTGAACTTTGGCTAACCATTCCCCTCTGCGATTTCTTGGCAGAGGACTTGACTATGACCTTCATTGCCAAGCCCTGCTTGGTGTTCTTGTCAACAGCCTCGTAACAAGACGAGAATCCGCCCTGCAAATTGGAGCAGTGAAATTGAATTTTCAAATTTTTATTCTTTAAATTTCACCAACGAAAATAGCAAAAATGTTATTCAGCCATTATGATCTAATTTCTTGATCTCTAGGACCAGCGGCGGATTTACCCAGGTGGAGGGCCCCAGAACAGTGTGGCGGTGGAGGCCCAAGTGCAGTGGCAAATCCTGACCCTGTGGCCAAATCCGTCATCCGGGTTGGACAACAATGTGGAATTGTGCAAACATTCGCCAGAGAAATGCATTGCATGAATCCAGTCCAGCGATCTCGAAACTGGAATCGAGCTAAGGCTCATATTTATTCATGAATTTATCTCATGAATATGCAAATGCCTAGCACGTGACGCCGGCCGGGCGTAACATTCGGCAGAGTAAATGCATTCATTACGTCACGCAAGCTCATGACGTCCGAATTAATTATGCTAATGCTTTGTTGATCTCAGATTTTGCAAATAATTCCAAAATACCTTTCCAATCTGGCGAACTAAATCGTACGCCAGCATGTTTTCCGAGTCCGAGTACCATGTCGGAATCATGTCTGCCTTTTGTATCCGAATGTTTGTACCTCTTTGTATCTCCCAAGTTAAACCGGTTTTTTTTATCGAAGACCTGATGTTTACTTTTTAAACGAGCGATAAAAGGGACTTGTTTACGTCGACTAGAGTGAACAGTTCAACCAAAGATCATTGATCGATTTCCGTTAACATAAATTCCGTTAGGAATAACTTAATATGGCTGGTTTTGTTTGCCTTGGAAAATCACGCGCAGAAAGGAGAGCTTTTTGGTTGTCTGTGATAACCGGAATAACTGATAACTGTGGAAAAGAAAATTGTATCCTTAAATTGTCGACAGTACAAATTATGAATATTTTAAAAAATTATTTTGAGGTGGTTTATAAAATAGGTGATCGTTATGTTGTACAATTACTCTGCTCGATTTTAAATAAATTTTAAAAATTAAAAAAAGCAAAAATTTTTTCGGGTTAAAAATCGCGATAAACTATATTATAAACTATAATATCTCAAGCATAATTATTAACAAATTATCAAATACCTCCACTAGTTACAAATCGTGTAAGTTATTACATGCATTTGTACCTCTAACGGTGGTTGACTTTCAACCCAATAGCTTCAGAACTCTTCGATCTGTTCAATCAGAGCAGATTTCAATCACCATCATCAAAGTGGTTTAAAAGTTGAAACTTAATTGGAAGATAATGTCTTTTTTTATTTTTTTGCAATACTTTAACTGCGTGTTGTAATAGTGATAGTTTTCTGAATTTTCACGAATTTTCAATAATAATATTAATAATAATAATAATAATAATAATAATAATAACGCAGCCGAATAAAAGTTGTTAAATGGCATTTTCGCACTAAATAAACTTCCAATTTTCGGTGGAGAAGCAGAGATAAGCAAATTAAAAATAAATAATTAATTGCAAAAATAACTATTCAATTAAAAAAAAAAACAACAAAATACCAACACATTTCCCGACGTTGGAAAAATTAGCTGTTGAGAAGCTAAGAAAATTTGGCTGGCCTGAAATCCGCCATCGGGACTCCGACCCCGCTAGCCAGTTCAGCCGTCACTACACCGACGATCATTGCGTAAATATCATCATCCGATGATGACGATATCATTATGATCGTTGATATTGTTATCAGATTGTAGATGAATACAAAGTCACATCAGCCCAACCATTCCCGAGCCCCGATGGTCGACCTTGACCCAACTTATTGAAATCCCGCAACAACCCCAACCAAAACCACCCCGATGTCACCTCGTCAACAATCTTACAAACGGCCACCTGGCATTACTCTGTCGTCTGTTGATATTAACCATCACTGTCATCATGACATAATCATCGTCATCATAATTCTCCTCATCACCGTCATCGTCTTTAGACCTTTTATTGAGAAAATGCCAGTCTACAAGTGAGAGAAACCAAATCATCACCATCATCACCACCATCATCATCATCATCATTATCATCATCATCATCATTATCATCATCACCATCATCATCATAACCGTCAATCACGATCATGATGATGATCACATTCAACTTCCGAGTCATGAATTCATAACATCGGCCGAGACGAACGAGTCGCAGAACTTCTAAGAATGGCTCGCCAGAAGTCGAAAAGGACAGACAGACAGATGATCTTCAGTTAAGAAGAAATGCAACATCAATAAATTAATTCTAAGAAAGAAAAAAAAACATAGAAAACCAAAAAAAATAAAATAAAAGTAGTCATAATAAAATAATCATGATAATAATACATCATCGAAAGTAGTCATAATATAATATCCACGATTAAGGTAGTGACGAGAGACGCAAAATGGCCGACCCGGCCCGTCCTGCGATTGGCCGAAGAATCGGCCAATAGAAATCATGGTCGCAACCAACGAGAGACCCTCTAAAAGCTATAAAATGATGACTTAGGGCATGATGGACTTCATCGATTTCACTATCACCATCGTCATCGTCACCTAGGTAACTACATCATCATCATCATCATCATTTTAGCCATGTTGATCATCATCATAATTGTAATCGTAATCAGCCACTACAAACCGATGGCTGCACGACCAGGCAGGTAAGGCTTGATACAACAACAACATTGACATAGGCAACGACAACAGCATCGACTTAGGCAACGACAACTTCAAATTACAACAACAGGGTCATCAACAACAACAACAACAGGATTATCAAGGATTATCAACACAAACAACAAGAGCAAAGATGAATAAAATTAGCAGCAGCAGCAACAACAACAACAACAAGAGGCAGATTCAAGTCACGTTCACGGACACAATTGAGCACTTGACAGCCGATCACAACATTCGAGATGTCACGACATGTCGAGAGGATGGAGAGTCGGAAGCTGCAGGTGAAAGAATGAAATGAAGATGTCGGATGGATGGATGGCACGAGATGGAGGGTGAAAGTGACGAGGAGTGGACCGATCGGGAATTGCCAATATGAGTCATACGACGAGATGAGGTTGGTCCGGTCAGCGATGATGATGATGATTATGACAAAGACTTAGATGATGATGATGATGATGACAAAGACGCAGATGATGATGATGATAAGAGCATCTCCATGGATAAAAGTTAATCATTTATGAAATTTTCGCATTTGTGTAGTTGACCAACACTGGCAACAACAACAACAACAACAGCAACAAACATGAAGACTTCATTCAGAGATCAGATCCTCTAGCTGAGCAGTTTAATAATAATAATAATAATAATAATAAAATAATAATAACAACAACAATAATAATAACAATAATAACAACAGCAATAATAATTAGCCTCGTTAATATTAATGAGCCTACAAAATGCAAATGAGCCGACCGTATGAATGTCAACGACGCTCCGGCGAAGAGAGTCGACGAAGTGTCACGAAGAGTCGAAAACAACAAAGTCATCCACAAAGTCCACGATGCAGGTACATACGAATACAGACAACAACGGCGACAATAATAATAACTACAACCACAGTAGTAGTAATAATAATAATAAATAAATAATAATAAATATTATTAATAATAATAATAATAATCATAATAATCATAAATAAATAATAATAATAATAATAATAATAATACACATAAACATTTAATGTCATAATTTGCAGTCGATAAATTGTAAAAATGTATGATTGACTAAGAAATCACAACAATCGTTGCAGATGGACGTCCTTTCCACGGATGGAGTTCGACATCTTCGCAGTCATGACAACTACGCCATCACCACCACCGTCATCATCATCATCATCACCACCACCGTCATCATCATCATCATCATCATCATCATCATCATCATCGTCGTAATCCACAAAACTGTTCCAAAGGACGGACGTCGAGCTGGCTGGTCGTTGGCGACGACTGTGCAGATAGAGACGGTGACAATCGTGACGAAAGTAAACGATGAAGTCGACGACGACAGCGATCCTGCAGTGGTTGCATCTCAAGGTGGAGCCGCATTTCAATCACTTCGATCGATTGAGGACGGCCGTGATGTCGAGCAGGGAGGAGGAGGAGGAGGAAGGTCAGAAAATGAAACAGCATGTAATAATAATAACGATGATGTTACTGATTTTGTTGTTGATGATGGTGATGGTGATGATGACACCAAAGGAGATGATGTCGATCACGACGAGTTTCTTGAGGCAAAGAATTCATCTTCTTCAAGCTGAGTAAAGTCAAGCAGCTACAATCATCATCATCATCATCACCATCACCATCACCATCACCATCATCATCACCATCATCATCGTCAGGTCAATAGGAAGGTCAACGAAAGGACTGCAAACGAGTAATATTATGGCGCGAGGGTTGAAATCTCCAGGTGAACATCAGAATCATCACCAGGTGAACATCAGAATCATCACCAGGTGAACATCAGAATCAAATGAAAGCAGCCACCAAGATTGGTGACAATTTATCAAAAATATAAATTAATTGAGAATAAAACGCTCAGGAAACACAATCAGAACCTGTGCAATGCTGTAAAACAGGCGACGACGATACAAACAGACAGTCAGAGAGACATACAAAGACGTAGAATAATACAAATAAACAAAGATACAAAAACATAAAAATACAATCATATAAAGACACAAACATACAAAGAGACATACAAAGATACAAAAACATAAAAATACAATCATACAAAGACACAAACATACAAAGAGGCATACAAAGATACAAACATAACAAAAGCAGAGAAGACCTCGCTTTTAAAAATAACAACGTAAAAACTTAACATTCGCCAGAGCGTGAATGAAGAAAAAACCTGGCGACTGAAATAAAAACGTCGCCGACGACTGCTAATACTTTTGTAACTACGACTAGGATTTTGGGAGATTCTCCCCATTCTCTGGGAAAACCCAGGAAGGAGAAAACGAAAACGAAAGCGGAAGAACAAAGAACACACGAGTGGCAAAGATACACGCTCGGAAGACATGAAAGAATATCATTATCATGGCTGCTATCACCAGCGTCATCGCCAACATTATCAACATCATCATTATCAAAGCGCTACCATCATCATCATCATCATCATCGTCAGCGTCCAAGTCACTGATGTAGGTAAGTCGTGACGGTAATCTCGAAGGGAGCAGACGATTCTGACCGAGAAAGAAATCGGACGCAGACGGACGGAGGTCTCGTAGTTGTCGAACGTCGGACGACAATAAAAAGCACGAAACACACGCTCGGCAGAAAACACGTGCCCGTGTCGAGGTCGCGACGGGGGACATCTCCAGACGCCGACGTCGGGAGGAAACGGGGACCCACGGAAAGTTGGCAGCCATGAGAAACGAGACGACGAAGAAGTCGACTGCTTCGATTCATTTTCGACGTCCGACCGAACTCGACGTCGCAGGTCGGTGACAGACGTCACAGCCGGTTCGAACGAAGGAGGCAAAGTTCGGTCGATCGACCTTCACGATTCGACCTTCGCGATTCGACCTCCACGAAGAACCGAAAAGGCAAGCTGCTTTTCAATCGTCCACTTATGTACAAATGAGGATGGAGAGTTGAGGGAGAGAACCGCACGAGGCGATCCTCGTCACGGGCCAGAATGAAACACGGGGGCACAGTCCGAACCTTGACTCTCCTTCTTGTGCCAGGGCAGCCTCGGGGGTTCCCTGTTGTCGGCAAATCCGAAGAACTGGCCGTCCAGTTTGTACCCCTCACGTCGAACGATGTTCACCTCGAGCTCGGCCCCTGCCCGCCCCTCGGCACAGAGGGGGACGAGATTGACGGGGCAGAGTTCAGAGCAGTCGAACGACTGGCACGAGTGCTTCGACTGCTTTTGGCACTTGCCTTTGGCCATCCAGGAAAAGAAGCTTTTCTTAGATGTTGGGCTGAACAGCGGAGAATTCTTGAAGTTCAGGAGGACGTCGCTGGACGAACACTTGAGTCCCTGGCCTCCGTGGTGACCCCTGGGGTCGGGAGGGAGAGTGTCCCTGCCCCCCTTCGATTTCTTGGCGACGGAAGATCCTTTCCAGCTGGTGGGGGAGGTGAGAGGGAGGCTGGAGATGCAGGACGTGGAAGAGGACAGGGTGAGGTTGGGAAGCTGGTGTAGCGACGGCGACGACGACGACTTCTGGTTGGCATTCTCTGTAACAACGATGGTGGTAATGATGACGACAACGACGATGGTGGTGATGGTGGACTTAGTCAAGACGATGTCAGTGAGTGTGATCGCAATAGATAACATATAATTGATCGCAGATGCGAATAGGATTGAAATCCTCGTTCGATGTCATGGAAGTCGCTTCAAGCATTATGTCAAGTCAGCTGTCGAGCAACCATGACTACAGATCGTGTTAATGAAGTCGTTAATAAAAGTCGTTAATGAAAGTCGTTAGGGATGTCGAAGTCCCTCACGACAATGACAATCGTGCTGTTGTCTCTGCAGCCAACAAAGGAGTAACAAAGCAGTAGTAATCAAGGTGTAATAACATCGTTAACAACAACAACAACAACAACAACAAGAACAACAACATTGAAATGAGAATATGTTATGGTATCAACAAGGTAATGACTAACGACTAACAAATAACGACTAAAGAGACAGTGTTAGACAAACTGATTTTAAAGCAAACTTTCTATTAAATTGAACAAATTTAAGACAACAAAAGCAACAACAACAACAACAACAACAACAACAACAACAACACAAAGCACTCACAATCAAAACTACTGCACGTCCACTAACCTCGTGTCATGAAGAGCACAGTTTGCACTCTATACACACACACACAGAAAGGAAAGCGGGCTTTTCTTGCAGAACGGATGACAGAGTGAATGGATGGATGGATGAATGAATGAATGAATAGATGGATGAATGAGCAAATGATTGAATGCACGGAGGAACCGGCGAATGAATGACGGTGAATGGCGGATGGACAGACAGAAAAGACGAGGAAAGAAAGAAAAGTCCCGCTTATAAGGTGTGTGTGTAGAGGGCTGCAACATGGGATAAAAATTGAAGATCAAAAAAAATTCAAATTGGAGGACCATCATTTATAAACAAACATTCGCACGGCTGTTGTCGCGTACATAATTGTTGCTGTTGTTGTTGTTGCTGTTGTTGCTGCTGTTGTTGTTGTTGTTGCTGTTAGCAGCAAAACATACGTCGCCATTATGCCACTATGATTCTATGAATGCAAATTTATGACTAAATATTTTATACTATTCTACTTACTGATCACAACAACTACACCAACAACAACAACAACAACAACAACAACAGCATCCCACCACCGACGACAACATTGTTGTTGGGGATCATCGCATTGCCTTGAGGTGAGAAGCAAGTTGGACCGAAGGTGCTGTGTTCGAACCCCGGCTCGGTCTGTTCTCGGGCGGTGTTGTCAGCCATCCGACAGTGACGAGGAGGTTTTAAAAACTTGTGGCAACAAACCACGGTGATCGTTGCAATTATTTCATTAAATATTAATTACTATTAATACTAATTAATTACTATTATTATTATAAGAACACATTAGATACTGCTGAATAGTAATAACAATTACTTATTATTATTATTATTATTATTATCATCAAATAGCAAAATAATCACTCTATTAAGCCTCAATCAATCAATCAATCAATCAATCAATCAATCAATCAAGAAGCTGCACGAACAAACAACAATCGACATTACCCAGGCTCTGTGCCTTGGCGACCATCTTTTCGTCGATGACGGGCGTCAACTCCTCGCTATCCCCGTCCATTGGAACGTTGACGTCCTCGTCCCAGGAACTGAAGAACCAATCACACTGCAGGGAGAGCAGAATTCTAACCAATACATTTCAAGGAGGACGAGATTAGCAGTAATATTAGGAACAATATTATTGCTATTATTATTATTATTATTATTATTATTATTATTATTACTGTCATTATTATTATTATTATGAGAAATGTTATAATTAGGAGTGAAATCATGAGTAGGATTGATATTATAATTAGGATCTCACGAGTGCTGCAAATTGATCATTTCACGAATAATTATGAGCAGCATGAGTTGTCGTCGCACGGCAGTACTTTGCACGCACTGCTGTGTTTGCAAAGCAAGATAAAAGCTAGGCATATTTAGTATAATTAAAATATAACAACAACAACAATAATAATAATGATGATAATAATAGTAACAATAATAGTAATAATAATAATAATAATAATAATAATAATAATAATAATAATAATAATAATAGTAATGCAACAACCACAATAATAATATTATTATTAATTAACAACAACAACAGTAATAATAATAATAATGATAATAATAATAGTAACAATAATAGTAATAATAATAATAATAATAATAATAATAGCAACAACAACAATAATAATATTATTATTAATTAACAACA
>MPNW01001365.1:11496-23996 GCA_011800805.1 Hirudo medicinalis
CAATAATAATAATAATAATAATAATAATAATAATAATAATAATAATAATAGCAGCAACAACAATAATAATATTATTATTAATTAACAACAACAACAACAACAACAACAACAATAATAATAATAATAATAATAGCAGCAACAACAATAATAATATTATTATTAATTAACAACAACAATAATAATAATAATAATAATAATAATAATAATTACGACGAGTAGCACAGACGTGGATTATGATGGTCTCGATGACTCTACATTGGTCGGCCATGTTGCGAGCCATGATGGCAATGTTGTTGTCCTTGGGCCTGATCAGGGTCGGACCGAACATGATCGCCAGGTTGTGGGCGTCCATCTGTGGGTCATAATCGATGATAACGGTCAGTGATGTGATGTGATGTGATGTAATGTGATGTGATGATGTTGTGAAGATAAACAACAACAACGCCAACAACAACAACAATAACAACGACGCCAGAACAACAACAGTAACAACAATAATTTGTCGGTGATGGTCCTCCGAGAACTTGCCTGCAGATTGAAACTTAAGACTTAAGATGTTTCGTTGATGACACGAGCGAGTAGGATGATGTGCATGGTCGATGCACGAGATGACGTTCAAACGTCAGTTAACAAGAGAAGTAGAATAGAACAACAACAACAATGACTACAGCAACAATAACAACAACAATGATGACAGCAACAATAACAACAACTTCAACAACAACAATGATGACAGCAACAACAACAGCGACGATAACATCGACGACAGCGACATCAACGACGACGACATCGACCTTGTTACTCTCCTCATGGCTGGCCACCAGTCTCAGGTGCTTGGCCAGCAGGGCGAAGGTGTTGAAGTTCCTCTCTGGCATGTCGTGGAGGATCCTCTTCAGCTTCAGCATCCTCTTCTCAGACTTCTCCAGTCGAGTCGTCGCTATGACGGGCTCGTACAACCCTAGGGAAGTGGAGAGGGTGAGAAAGTCGTTTGACGTCATTTTGATTTTTAGTTTTTTAATCGTCCAGAGATGTAATTTTCGAATTGCATTTTGTAACAATTCGCGTGGAATTCATTTCGGTCGCTCACTGTCGGTGATGAGGGAGTCGGGGAGCTTCCGAAAGAACAGCTTGAGGAGGCTGGTCACCAGGTTCACGTCCTGCCACTTCTCGTTGTCCAGGCACAGGCCCTTGGGGTCCTTTGGGCAAATCAGTTGTCATCAATCAATGTCCAGACCACCATCACCATCATCATCACCACCTTGTTTATCTCATCCTGGAGCTCCTTGATGGCCCCTGTATTCCCAGGGACCCTGTAGATGCCCTGGTTGTCCAGTCCCTTCTCCTCCACCATCCGAACACACACCTCCACTATAAACGGCACGAGCTGGAATGGAACGGACAAAATGGTAACAGTTTTCTCGAACGGATTTTCTCATTCGGATGGAAGATGAATTGTAAAAAATGTGACCATGAAAAAAAAAAAAATGAAAATCATATATTTAATGAAATTAATTCTCAAACGACGTAATAAGAGTGTCGCTACGAAGACATCACAGGACGTCACGTCGGCATGGCCGCCACCTGTCACAGTCATCCATTACGTCCAGTCAGGACAACCAGACTGACACCACAAACTCGCAGATCAAAGAGCCAATCGATGTTATTGGCTGGCCATCATTGACAGGCAACCGACCAGAACACTCACGTCATAGTTGGACGACACCTCGCACATTTCCAGGGGCACTCCGAAGACACCCTGTGGAGCGACCTTGTTCTCTTCGGCAGGGAGGGTGGCCGAGGCTTCTGACGAGAGGAGGATCGAACCGGAACCATAGCGCTTGATTGTCCGAGCCACACGACCCTTCCATGACTCCTTGTGAGCTTGAGGCTCTGAGGCATGTGGAAGTGATGATGATGGCAATAATAATAATAATAATAATAATAATAATAATAATAATAATAATAATAATAATNAAGCACCAACGGTCCAGAATTCTCAATTCGAAAAGGGAACTGATGGCAATGATGTTGTTCGAATTCAGCTCACTAAATTGGATGGATCCAAAATGCTGATGTCCACGAGTGCTAAAAAGACAATTTCGGAGCTTTGGGATGAAATCGAAGATAAGTACAAAGATGTTGACAGGAGTCAGTGTCATTTGGTCCAACGATTCCCTCGTAAGGTTTTAGCCGAAGAAAGCATGTCGTCCAGTCTTCAATCTCTCGGTCTGACACCAACTGCGAATTTAGGATTTGAGAAATCAGGACGTGAAGCTTTTAAAGCATCAGCAGACGACTCGGAGACTTGCATTCGAATCTTTAGCAAGAACAAGATGTTCCTGACGGTGAGCATCGATAAAACCAAAACATTTTCAGAACTTTGGGATGCCCTCGAGGAGCGTAACGAAAATTTGAGTAGAACGTACCATTGCTTGACTGAAAGAAAAGGTGGTAAAGTTTACGAGGATGAAATCTTTGAGTCCACTCTGGAGTCTCTTGGGCTCTTCCCGTCTTATGACCTCGATATAACCTTTAAAAAACGCACTCCGGTACATTGTGATTGTGAAGGGCATTAAGAATTACTTGGAGTTTACAGTTCGAGGGCAGCGGGGAATGAAGATAGAAGTATTGTGATGAAGATCAACCATGAAACGTGTTGCCGTCTGACAATAACTAACTTTTGTTGCTTGAATAAATTACTTCCACTTTATTATCGTCTTGTATCATCATCATCATCATCAACAGTTATTGTCTTCAACATGGTCATCAGTCGTAATAAACGAGTGGATGAGTTTGGAATGTTATCAAGTTTTGAATCATATTTATGGTGACTGCTGAGTGGGAATATTTATGGACTCTCAACATCTTCTGTTATTCTTGTGTGAAGTCAAATTATTTCATGCCTTATGACCAATTGCTTGACTTTTAAGATAAGGTGGATGCGGCACGGGCTAGTGGGTCAGCCCCTCCACCAATCCATGCCACATGTCAACCAAAATTAAGTCCGCCTTTCCGAAAAATACCAAATCAGCTACCTTCTTTTTTATTTAATTATGACCATAAACCTCATCGAAACTAATAATATTATTATAATTATTTTTCATTGAGAATTAAATCTTATAATTATAATAATTATAATAATGAATATCATCCTCACCAAGGGAGCTTCACAAATTGGACAGTATGACCAAAGGGCCCCTACTCTCCCACTGCACGGAAACCCTCTCCGGCCTAAGGACCATCAGGGCCTTCCACGATGAGGTCCGATTCTGGAACATCATGGAACAACTCGTCAACAACAACAACTCCACCCACCTCTGGCTAAATACGGCCAATCGCTGGATAGGGATTAGATTGGTGTGATTCTATTGGCTCGTTTGTATAATTTGTTTCTACTAAGTTCCATATAATAATAGACACGTAGCTAGAATGCTATAGCGCCTTTTCAAAGAATGACATTAGCATAATGTGGTAGTGCATAAATAATTAATGGGTCTGATTTAAATATTCAATGAAGGACTACCTGGCCTCCATAATGGTCTTCATGTCCAGTGTCGTCAGCATCTCAGTCACTGATTCCTCAAGTTTGGTCGGCCTCGGCATCACCTACTCCCTATTGGTCAGTCATATTTATCAACGCCACCACCTACATCATCATCATCATCATCGTCGTCGTCGTCGTCATCATCATTATCATCATCATCATCATCACCAACTTCATGATATTAAATTGTATAATGTATAAATAAATAAGGCGTAATAATAAAAATATTAATAATAGTAATAACAACAACAATAATATTAATAACAACAACAATAATAATAATAATAATAATAATAATCAATGCCTGAGTTAATTCCACTCAATCCAATACAAATCGGATCAAAATGCTTCAAACGAATTTAAACGAATAATTATTAATAAATTATTACTTCACTGCAAATAAATATTTTGCGGACAACAAATCGAACGACATGCTAGTAATCATCAAGGTCCTCTGCCTCAGTTCGCAGAACAAACAAAATTCCTCCGAGTCAAACCATGCCCAGGGAGATCGAACACTCCTCACCCTTGTCAGTTGGGGACTTCTTGTGCTTGGCTCCCGGGGATCCCTGGGATGTCGTCGGGACCGCCTGCAACTGTTGCTGTTGTTGTTGCTGCTGTTGCTGTTTGGAGTTGGACTTCTTGACCTTGAAGCTGCCTTTCTCCTGCCGAGAGGCTGCTTCGGCAACCGACAGTTTCTAAGTGGTAAGAGGTTTGTAGCGATGATTTTTTTTTCTACCACTTTCAACGACAATGGCAACAATGATGACAGGAATAAAATGGCGACGATGTCGACGAACGTCAAAGTGATCGCTTCTCCCGTGTTAGTTTTTGCGGAGTTAATGCACACTTTCATCGCACTCGTCAACAACAACAACAACAACAACAACAACGACAACTTTAACATTATCAACAATAGCCACAACAACGACGACACCGGGACTCGCCTTGTCCTGCTGGGGCAGCTCAGAGCCCAACTCCGTCACGTTTTCGCCCTGCTTGCCGTCGTTGCCGAACATCTGTCGGACAAGAATTTCAACCGATTATAATAAATAATTATTATATAATTATTAAATAATTAACTGAAATCCTCACGTTGGGAGTGTCGCTGAAGAAGGATCTCAGTCTGTTGATGCCGGAACCCTTCGTGGACGACGACCTTTGAAAAGTTCAAATGACGATGATGACGAAGAAGAAGGCGATGATGATGATGATGATGACGATAGATGAAGCTGGCGATGACAATGATAATTGTCAACTCACAGAGAGCCGGAGTTTGGCGTCGAAGGAAGTGAGTCATCTGCAACAAAAGACGAGAGGTAAGGTCACTGCAACACTGGCTCGTTCATGACGGGTTGTGAATGCAATGTGATGATGATCACGATGACGACGACGACGACGACAGTAATGATGACATGCTGAAGTGATGTGAAGGCAGACTCAGTAAAGCAACTAAGAAACGTTTTCCACTGCAATACATTACATTGCTCCGGTAATCATGTTGATCTTTACAGAAGTGCTGTTCCAGTCACTACTACCACAACCTTCATCCCCACCCCTCCCCCTCACACCAACCATACCCTAGACTGACCCAAGGCTCTACAACCAAGGCTCAACACCCTAGTGGCTGAACAAGCCAATCAAGTTTCTTATGAACAGCTTATCAGATAAGACCTGCATTTATTAAAGCAGTTTCCAGGAAATGTCAAGATCGACATCATCGCCTCTGCTACCCCTAGCATCGTTATCATTGCTATCATCGGCAGCAGCCATCTTCGCAATTTATCAAGTATGTAGGTCATTCCAGGCCAGCAACTTGGATGGGAAGTCTGACCTTTTGACCGGAATTCAAGTGCAACAAGTGGACGCCATGGGAGTCGAGTACGACGGGCAGACGCCACGGGACTAACCTCCGCTTGGATTTCTTTTGTCGTCTGTTCCCCTTCCCTCCAAATTGTCATGCTCAGTTTCTGAAGAACACAAAAAAAAATAATTTTTGTATCCAATTCATTACTTTGAACAACCAAAATATCTATTATTATTATTATTATTATTATTGTTGTTGTTGCTGTTGTTATTATTAGTATTATTATTATTTTTGTTGCAGTTATTATTATTATTACATCAATTAAAAAGCCAAATAAACTGATCAGCAACCAGAAACTGTTAAACTATCTATTGAGATGATGTTGTGTCCTGCCATTAGGATGATTAAGTCATTACTTTGACGACATTTAATGTCGACGCAGTGCAACTGAGAACAACTGTCACAACCACAACAACAATAGTCAAAAGCAAAAGTTCTCTCCTGCACCTAGTGTACCTAAATCCATGCTGACCTCTGGAAAATATCCATCGAGCACCCTTCCATCAATCCGGTACGTCGTTCCGTCCGACTCGACTGTCAATCAATCCGACACATCCTTCAATCAATCCGGTGCATCGTTCAATCAATCCGGTTCATTGTTCAATTAATCCGGTGCATTGTTCAATCAATCCGACGAGTCGGGAGCTTAAAACTGGCCTCTGGAACTCATCAATGAAAGTCGAGACCTACTCTCGTTATCCTCCTGGACAGACCAGACGGCATTTGGCACCATTATTGATGCCATCCCAACGGCTACCATGATCATGGAAGATGTTACTTTCATTCTGAAACACCTCCACAAAACCAACCTCCAAAATCATCTCACCTTGGAATGGGTAGGCATCGGGAGCAGAGAAGAATCGCACGTCTTGCACCATGGAGACCACCTGGGGCTTCGACGTGTCCGACGGCTGTGGAAGCGGAGAACGATCGTTACCGCAGACGAGATACTCCCCGTTCTCTTCCGCACCCTGTCCGCTCGCGGGGTCTGGCCATTCGAGGCAGCTCCCTTGCTCCTCCCTCGAGGTTGTCCTCGCTCTCCTCTTGGTGGTGTTACAGGGGGAGATGGAGATTCTCAGATACTTGTCGGGCGAAGAAGACGGACGACTGGTCATGACCGGAGTTGAATCCACGATCTCTAAGGTGATGGGTTCGGACGAGAGCAGGGAGAGAGAAGGAGGCGGAGACACCTGGAGGGGCGGGGGTGAGATCTTGGGTCGAACGTTGACAGGAGGCGTCGAGGTCATTGCCGTTATCGGGGCAGTGGTGTAAAGTTCAAGGGAAGGACAGTTCTTGATCATTTCAAAGGTCTTGAGGGACATCCTACCGCCCGCTCCGGGTCTCCTGGAAAGGTTGGAGAAGTAGAATCCCGACATCGTCCTCTCGGGCGTGAGCCGCGGATGCTCCCTGGCGACCGACAGCCCGGACTTCTCGTCGTCCCTCGAAGTGATCTCAAAGTTGTGGCTGCCTTCGTTCCTCTCAAGAAGCAGGCTCGATCGCTGCAAGGGAGGCTGTCGTTCGGGTACGGCCTTCTGATCGGGGAGGACGTCGAGGTTGTTCTTGGTGGACTTTGGACAGTCGCTGAAGAACAAGGACCTCTTGTCCGCTATGGCCGCCATGGTGTCGCGCAGGTTGGCAGCAGCCTGAGAGAAAAAAAATTGTGTTTCGACTCTTTACCTCTGGCGACTTTGTCGGTCGCTCGTCGTGGAATGAAATTAGTTTATCGTATTCACTAATTATTATAAAACGATCATAAAAAAAAACAACATGAAATCATTGTGCCAACGACCCAAACTGGTTCTTAGAAAAGAAAAAACAACAGAGTAATTGTTCAATTTCATCCTCTATCTCTCTCTGAGACCCTGACGATCTGAAAACAAAACATCCAGGAAGTTCTGTAGAAGACTCTCCCATTCTAACAGGGTAGGAACCAATTAAAAATTGGCTCATGACTCGGGACAATTAAGCTCTTGCAGGAATTATATGCCAAATGGTATGTCGTCGGGGGTCAGAAACGATACACGACAGAAGTCAAGTCAACATTCTGTCGTCGAGCTTTTTTCTGAGGAGCCAAGAACTAAGTTGAATTTAAATGAATAAATGCACACGTTTAATTGGTTGCCTATCAAGAGTTCTCCTTGCTTTTGAGAACAAATGCTGAACCAATGGACCGACTTCGACTTGCCAGAAACAACAAAGCATGAATTCAAGTCACTTAAATTCGGTGGCCTTGAGGTCCATCGATGGACTTATGCCACCCAAAGATTGTCTAACAATATTCAATATTCAATTTAAGTCGCAGGTCTTCGAACAAAAGCTAGGAACTCGTGGGCACCAAAATCACTTCTTTAAGTAATTAACTGCCAACAAAGTAACTTCCAACGAGAGCGATTCATTAACCAATTAAAAGTTATTTACAATTAGTTCAAGGCATCCCTCCCTCGCACACATCCTCAAAAGGCGTCGACGCTTCATGAAAATCGTAAAACTACATTTTAAAGCAAAACCTGTTTCGCTTCTTCTGATTGAAAATCCCTCGTCTGGAAATAGCAGTTCGAACCGCTAGCCACCGGAGCAGTGTTGATGGATGGCGTCAGGTTGATGACGGTCGCAGAGATGCAGGAAGGGACGGAGGAAGCTCCGTTCCTCCGCCTCTGAGGAGACGAATCCCCCGTGGAGTTGGAAGTCGTCTGCCTTTCTTCCGCGCCGACGTTGCTCCCACTTCCTGATGATAGGTCGTCCCCAGAGGATTGTATGTCCCTGGGCAGTCTGACCTGCAAATACTGAGTAGATACTATAGAGTCTGGTCGAGGCGAGGACATTTTGAATCCACGTTTTGGCACTTTTTGCCTCTTCTAGTATTTAGTACTTGTGATAACTTGTGATGAAGGCCTTCCAGAAAAATCGCTCAATTCGTTCCGATTCATTAAAACTTCAGCTTCGACAAGCTAGACTCCATCGTAGTTAGCTTTTAGAGTAGTTAGTTAGGCTATGGTGAAGTCTTCTAGATATTCATTTACGACTATACTTAGCATCCTCGTTCGCTCTGAGGCTGAGAATTTGTAAAGGTCCGGGCCGATTAACCTATCTAATGAATCATGTCGTGGTAAGTTGTGTCGAAAAATTCGGCCAGCACAAACTCATAGAGAGTCAGAAAGCAACTCGATTTCATATAATCATCTAAAGGAATCTTCATGGAACCACCAACTACCATGTCGAGCGCCATTTCACAGCCATTAGCTGAAGGAAGGCCTTTCATGAAAACATGCAAAAAATGCCTGATTTATCAAGCGCTACAATAGTTGCAAGCAATTTATTCGAATCTATCATAAAAAGTGAATACAAATAATATTGTTTATTTATGGCAATTGTTTGTATATAAAAAATGAAATCAGAGGAACGCATGCCCTAACCTCTAACTCCAAGTGAATTTTATTTTTTTGCCTTTATGGAAAGAAATATTACTCTAATTCGTTGAGAATTATGAAATATAATACAACTCCACCTAAAGACAACTTTATAGGACACTTAAAATGACTAAAATTAAAGTTTTCGCTTTCTAAGAATCATCGCATAAACTACTGTGTACTTCCTTACCTCAATGTTCAAGGAATGTATTTGTACTTGTTAGAATGTTGTATACTCAACAAATAAACAATTTAATGCAATTTAAAACGAAGTTCAACTACTATCTCAGTTCAGTGGAATTTTCACATGTTTTCTGTTTTACTTAACCTCAAATCACTCTTTTATACAACTCAACCCATCTCCCATACTGTTCACAATTGCTCATAATTTTTTCTTTCATACTGATACAAAGTTGCACAACCAAACTAAAAGCTCCAAAGATAATTGCCTCTTTCTATGTCTTTCTCTTTCGAGTTCATCGAACAAAACCTCTCGTCTCCCCAAGAAAGAAAACAAGCAATAAAAAAATTAATTCCTCGACGACGACAACACAACTCATTGGTAATAATCAATCACAAACTCCTTAACACATTACAAAGACGATTGAGATTATTCAGGAACCATCAATAACCATCCTGTTCGCAGTTGATTAAGTAATTAACTTTCATTCTTTTTAAGTTTTTGAATTTTCTCCTCGAGCGTCTTGAAGTCGATGTTTCCTGACTTGTACTCCTCGATGTACTTCTTCCCGTAGGTAGACTTGAATAGCTGTTCAGGGGTAAATTCGGATTGGGTGACGTTCTTGACGCCGTAGTTCACATAAGGCTTGAGCTGTTCGGGCGGAAACGAGGAATTTATTTAAGAAATTCTGAAACATCTGTGTGCATGTGTTAGTGTCTTTTTCAAGTAATTTGCATAACATGTCTTGATGTCAGAAAATAAGCTTTGATGGATCTCGATGCATTTATAACATTTGACATTGATTCAAAGTTTGTGTGCATTAACTGATTTTTTTCAATCTACCCATTATTTTAAAGAAATTGAACATCAAGGCAATGCAAAATCCTCAACCTTGAAGTTGGTTAGGTCAGGAACAACAAATTCTGGCACCATCTCTGGGACAAAATGGAATTTCCCCTCAACATCATAGACCCCAGGTCGTCTGGGCATATCAGCTGGAAGATTAAATTTAAAATAATTACCACAATAAATAAACATAATTTAAAACCGATATTCATATCTTTAAAGGAACAAGGCTACAAAACCAACTAATGCAGTCTATTCCCAATTCTTGAATCATACACATTGACCAAATATTTTTCTTGTACATACATTAAAAAAAAAATTTAAAACTCACGTCCTCTTAACAACATCTCCTGCAGTTCAAGAGTTCCACCGGGTTTATCAGGTCCGGCGTCATTGACGTGAAGGCCGAACCTTTTATCATAAGGTTCTCGACTTTTGCGTCCCAACAAGATTTGTGAGGATGAAAAATTGCAAGAAATCCTGAGAGCGGGCAGGCATCTCAATGAAAGCAGACTAGATCTGCACAGAGCGGAGCACATTCTGCCGTCGATCTCTGGTAAACAATTTTGTCTGTGAAAGGTGAATTCGAGTATTTACATGCAATGATTTTTAAATGTTGCTCAAACAAAATATAAAATTATTTTAAAATTATATTTATAAAAATATAATAAAAAATATTAAAAATTGTTAAAAACAATATTAAAAAAAAAATCTGAGATAATTCACGCATAAATTGATTTAAATAAATGACCAATAAAAACTAATTAAATTAATTTGCTTTAAAAAACATTTTCAAAACACAAATAATCCAAGTATTTGATTCGGAACGCTTTATTACCAGCTCTTGTTTTTTACATGATATTCGTTCAACCCTCGGTAACTTGTTTCTGTAACCAGAGTTGATTTCTGCCATGGATTGGAAATCCAAGTAATCGTACTTAGTGGACTTCGTCTGAAAAAATGCTTCATACCTCAAAAGCAGTTCCATAAGAGTGCATGGATGTAAGTTATACAGGAAAGCAGTGGGTGTTCTGAAGAATAATTACTTAAGCACGAGAGTAGTTGATCTGTGGAACAAGCTTGATGAGGAGACAATATATTCAGATTCAAATTCAATATAATCAGATTCAATATATTCAGATTCGGTTAAACCATTTAAAATAGGACTATCGACACTTGGATGTTGAATTAAAACGCAGACATTACTCTCCTTAAACCATCATAAATTAATATTATGTTACCTATTTTAGAATGAAATAGAATGGTCTAGATCTCAAATTCTGAAAAGTTAAATTTCAGCAGCTCTGTTTCTTCTGGTTATTTTGGAATTAAACTTTTATTTGAATAAATATCTATCGTCAGTTAAATTCACTCAGAGAATGTCTTGTAAACGTGAACTTTCAGAATTGAAATACTTCTGATTAATAATTCAATAGGTAAATAAAAGTAAAGAATCTAAAACTCATTAAATTCAAGACAGCCCAAAAAAAAGCTTAAAGCGAAAATGTCTGAAAACTACACGCACACCTCTCAAAATCTGAAAAACTTTAAGCGCTCTCAATATAATGATTTATCAGCGGAAAAGCTTATTTCTCGAAAGGATTTAATTGAATAAAACTTATTCCTGTTTTTTCTTTTTTGGTTCTTCAGACTGAAAATGAAAACAGGTCTCTGTCGGAACTCGATTTTATTTAAAAATTGTCCAAAAACGATGGAGAGAGCGAGAAAAAGAATGAAGAAAATTGAAACGCGAGGATCGAGGAGGACCGTGGTAGTCATGGCGACGAGAGGACGCCGTCGAGAGACGCGAAAAACCAAAGGACGATTCAAAAAGCCTGTCGTCGACGACAATAGCAACAACATTAATAATAACAATAGCAATAATAAAGGACACAGACAGTTTAGTAATAATAATAATAATAACAATAATAACAATAATAATCATAATAATAATAATAATAATAATAATAAATTTTCAAGGCGCCATGTGCATAGCGTCAGAGGCGCCTTGTGTTTTCGTTGTCCTGGCTTCATGTTGGCGCCCTGAAGAGATGAGTAATATTTTATAATAGTAATATTTTTAAAATAATAATAATAATAATAACAATAATAATAATAGTAATAATAACAAATATCAGTGTAGCGATGGCAGCTAAAAGAAGTCGTACTAAAAATAACAGCAGCCGTAAAGTGTCAACGATGACGTCATGAGAAACATCGGATACGAACCGGCCTTGCCACTCACTGAGTCCCAATGGACCGTGTGTCGGCAGGGCCGCCGAAAGAAGAAGTAGGGGGGGGAGAGTCGGAAATTTTTGGGGCCCTACCCGGGTTTTAAAACCTTTTTTTTTTGTTTTACCATAACCAAATTGACATAACGTAGGAGCCCCTGGCGGCTGTGCCCAGGGCACATTGTGATTCCAAAACCAATGAAATGAAAGCACAAACATATCATTATTCCTAACTTCAAAACAATTTCTTTTCTGAATAAAAAACACTGAATGATGACCTCTTATTATTATTATTATAAAATTATCTAAATAATTTCAATTAGAATAACAATCGACCTTTTATTTCAAGGTCATCTAAAAGTTGTAGCCACTGAGGAGCCAAGGTAGCGAGGAGAACCAGCCAATGAATGGCCTGGGAAAAAAT
>MPNW01001365.1:28996-33493 GCA_011800805.1 Hirudo medicinalis
GGTTAAGAGTAGGGATGAGGGAGCAAGAGATCAAAGGTCAAAATACCCTGAACATTTATTGGATGGTTGAAAGATTTCGTTTTGCTGGTTGCATGGAACAAAAAATAAATGAAGAATAAGAAGAAGAAGAGGAAGAAGAAGAAGAAGAAGAAGAAGAAAAAAAAAATAAGAAGTCCAAATAACTTCTCCAACTCTGGCATTATACGCTGTTTATTGCTTACATCGGGTGCCGAGCGATCAACTGTTTTATTCGACATTACAAAACAATATGGCCATAATGTAATCCTCATATTATAGTACATAATCATATTATTAACAACAATTATTATTAATATTACTATCGTCATTATTATTATTGTTATTATTATTATTATTATTGTCGTTCTTGTTATTATTATTATTGTCGTCGTTCTTCTTCTTCTTCTTCTTCTTATTATTATTATTATTATCGTTCATGTTATTATTATTATTATTGTTATTATTGTTATTATTGTTGTCGTTCTTGTTATTATTATTGTTATTATTATTATTATTATTGTCGTTCATGTTATTATTATTATTATTATTATTGCTGTTATTATTATTATTGTTGTGTTGTTATTATTATTATTATTGCTGTTGTTATTATTATTATTGTTGTGTTGTTGTTGTTGTTGTTATTAATTTACAATTGTATCAACTCACATCTTAGTTTGGAAAGTTTGTCTCCCTTAACACTGAACAGGGAAACGCCTTCAATGAACTCTGAGTTTAAATATAACACAACAGTAATTAATATTATTAATAATATAATAGTAATAATATTATTTATTTATTATTATTAATAAATACTAATACTACTACTACTAATAATAAAAATAATAATAATGATGGTGATGATGATGATGATAATAATGATAATAATAATAATAATAATAATAATGATGATAATAATGATGATACCAACAACAACAACAATAATAATAATTAAAATAACAATAATTATAATAACAATAATAATTATTCATAAATATTAACCACACGAGCGAGAAGAGATGATGGAAAATTTGAAAAAGAGAATATTTGATTATGAATGGATGGGGAATATTAATGACGTCACTTCCGTTCTAGGGTACATGACGGTTCGAAAACCACTCTGATGCCTTTGTGACCAATACGTTGATGTCATTGGAGGAATACCAAGGGCATGCCCAGTCCATGTGACCATGCATTGTGCCATGCAGGGCGTTGTGACATCTCTTCTCAATTTGTAAGACAACATTAGCAACCTGCTAACCGACCCTGACCCTGGCCCTCCAACCACAAGTACCTTAACACGTCTCGATCTGAATCACTCACTCCAACCATTCAATTCGACCTCAATTCAATCGAACCCTCGGCCTCCGTTCACACCGGAGTGACTGGAAAGATCTGGAAAAACGATAACAACGAAGATGCAGGAAGCAGACGCCTTCTGGAAAAGGAAGGAAAGAACGCCCGAGAAACGGAACGGACGGAGAGATGGTGAAGCGGATGACGAGATCAGACGAGTCTGGATGCTGGCAGTAAACCTCGTAGGAGTGCTGGGGGCCATTTCGACCGGTAGTTTCGTGGGGATGAGCCCATTTTATCGAAACATTTCTTATCTAGAAATTCCCATAAACTTCCTCCGAGCTCTACGCACGTGTTCGCGCTTCAATTTCCCGAATTTCAACAGCCAATCCCGGGGAGGAGAGGGGAGGACGGGGTCGACCAGGGGTTCACGGATCAGTATCGAGGGATCAAGTAAGTAAGAGTACTTGACTTTAGTACCACTCGAGTTCAAGTACCGAGTGATGTTCATTACTTCCTAGTGCAAGTTGGAGTAGAAACATCAGTCAATCCACATCTGGAGAGAACAAGATCCTCCCCACCCCTAGCCCAACTTTCAGAGGGGAGGGAGGATATGAGGGAACTTTTCTACCCATATCTATTTTTAGGCGAGCGAGATCTAAATTGCTTTTCGGCCGAGTTTTTTTTTCTTCCAATTACTGGGCCGACTGCAAATTCTGTCGGCTAAATGGAATTGATACGAGTCGCTACAGGGTTGGACCACTCCTCCCTAACTCCATCTCTCCCCTCATCTCCCTCCATGCACACGAGAAACTTCAAAGGGATGGAGAGTGGAAATACACGGAAGCAATTATCTCGTCTTACGGGACTCGAACTCCAGACCGCTGAGTGAAAGACTAATCCGAATGGAGTGCAGAAAGATGTTATTATTGTCATCACCCTCTTTTTCTTCCTCCTCCTTATCATCATCATCATCATAATCATCATCATCTTCGTCATTTTCATTACCATCATCATTCGCTTCAAATAGCAGACTAATTGCTTCACAATCAATTCCAGTATTCCAGTATGTTGCTTTTCATGGATCGACCGACAAGAAACTTCAAAAGGTCACCAAGTTCATTGCAGGGGTCACAGAGTTCAGCGAAGGTCACACGGTTGGTCGCCCAAGCGTGGCATGGACATGGGGGATTCAGTTCGTTTAAATATTATTATTTTGTGTGTGTGAGATATTATTTTTATTTTAAATAAATTATTTTAATTCTTCCTCGGGCTTCTAAAAAATAATAACAAAAAGTCCAGAAATTTTCATTTTTCGATAAATTTGTCTTCCACTTTCTCTTCTCTCTTTTTGGTTTCCATCGAGAAACTTTATTTCCGACAACGGCATTACCTCGAGGGACCTCATGAAGTATTAACGCCAGGGAGGCCATTTTGTGCAGTTCCATACCGCGTGAGGCTCATTTAATATTCAACGACTTGTCATGGCCTCAAATTTATATTTTTCTCGGAAAGTTTAGTAAAACTGTGAACAAAAAAAAAGACAGTCAATAAAGCATCAGACAGAGCGGTCAGGAACAGTTGAGTCGAGACCGAGGACAGAAAGTTGGTACCTGGAGAAGTGAAGGACAAAAGCCAACCCACAGGGAGAAAAGATTGTCTGTTCTACGTGGATTTCCAGCATCATGAGGCAGAGTTAGATGTTGGGTCAGGGTTATAGGTTGGGTTAGGGTTAGAGGTTGGGTCAGGGTTAGAGGTTGGGTCAGGGTTAGAGGTTGGGGTGGGGTTATAGGTTTGGTCAGGGTTAGAGGTTGGGATAGGGTTAGGGATGGAGTTAGATACCAAAAGTCTGTGGGTTGGCTTTTGCCCGTCACTTGGCAAACAATGTAGAAAGTTGAGTGTACAAGAGAAGGTTTAGAACGACAGAAAGTCTGAGGATGGAAAAGCCAAACCATCAATGGAGATGGCTGTGTTTACGTCTAGAAGATAGCAGACGAGATAAGGCTGCAAGTCAGCCGATTCTAGAGGGAGAAATTCTCTCGCTATCAGAAGACAGAAACAAGAAACAAAACCAAACAAAACACAATTCGGTCACTCGAAATGACCTAAATTCTATTATCGGGAGACTGGATAAGGCGCACGCACGAAAGCACAGTCTGAAACCGCGTGTCGATCCTCAACATGAAAGCGTCCTTCTCCGACATTCGTATGCCCACAAAATACTCGTGAAACCGCACATTTTACAGGCGAAGTCGTCGGCCATTCCACCACTCCAGCGGCACATTACAAGGATGACACGATGAGGGCCGACAGCAGAGCGTGAGAGGCATTTTTTATCGACCATTCTGTTTACATTTCCACGGATCGTCTAACGCGCGTCCCTTCCAGCACTTTCCGGCTAAGGATGTGTTCCCGCGCTGCTCTCTTCCTTGTCGGCCGGATCCTCAGATGGAAATATGAATCGCTGGAATGAATCGACCGACATTTTTGACAGTTTTGTATGCGCGTGTTTTGTATGTTTGTCTTTTCTTTTGTTTTGTTTTGTTTTGGACAAAACTCTCGACTTTTCCGAGAATTCAAATTTACTTCTCTCCAGTTTGAAACGATCCTTTAAACGTTCTATAAATGGTACTCAATAAATTATTATCATAATTATTAATAAATTATAATCATAATTACTTATTAACTTATTGAAACAAATACAACGATTTCGTCCACTAGATAGAAAATCCTCCATGGTGAGTTCCCATTTGACCTTCTAAAGGCACCTCGAAACTGATCCCTCCGAGCCGCTTACAGACCCTCTACCGTCCCTGTATTAGCCTCACCCCATCATTCCAAAGGCTCAGTCTCTGCCCTGCCCATGGTCCCCTTGACCTCGGGAAAGGCTGAGGAGGGGAATCTTACAAACCTCAAAGCTAAAGTCCGTATAAAACATTAGCTCTATCGAATTAGGATTTCCCCAAAGAGCGGTAATAAGCCGTATTTTCAGTCCGTATTTTCGTCTAATATTCATGAGCATGCGATTCTAAGATGGCGGAGAGTTTCAATGAAGTTTGATGATGTCATGTCATGAGTGATTATTATCATTATTATTATTAGTTTGATGATGTCATGTCATGAGTGATTATTATCATTATTATTATTAATTGTTTGATGATGTCATGTCATGAGTAATTATTATCA
>MPNW01001366.1:0-12944 GCA_011800805.1 Hirudo medicinalis
ATAAAACTCGACGAGAAATCAATAAATGTGAATATTCATCATAACTTTGCATCATTAATTATTCATAAGCACCCGTTGGAATCAGATGCTGGAAGCAAGCTTTAAAAGTGGAGATGACGATCTATTTTATGTCTGCCAATTCCATCATCATGGACATCATCATCATCATCAACAACAACAACAACAACAACAACACAAACTACCACGACGAGTGAGGAGAGATTCAAAGGACAAAACAAGATCCGACAATTACAGTCGATTCGTGTCCGTGCAGCTGATCGATATGCAAATATTCAACAGCCAATCATAGCTAACTAATAATAATAATAATAATAATAATAATAATAATGATAATAATAATAATAATAATGATAATAATAATAATAATAATTAATGTCGGTGACGTAGCAGCCACTGATCTTCGAATGTAGCCATGTAGAATGTGATCGGCTGGCAATGTCATGAGATGCATTGATATTGATATCGATCATGTACCTGGTGATAGGATGCCACCAGGATTTACAAGTTCGAATTCTTGACAATGATTATGAGGACCATACTGGAGGTGATGATGATGATGATCAAGCTCATGATGATGATGATGATGATGATGATGATGATGATGATGATCAAGCTCATGATGATGGCGACAAAATAAACAGATGTTTCAAATGAAGAAGGAAGTGACAAGAGGCTGGAGAATCTCACGCAAAACAAAAGCGCATCATTAGCATAATTAATGACCTCGATTTGAATATTAAGCACCTCCTACTGGAAAATCAACAACCACATCGGGCAGATCAACCTGCATGTTCACCTGGATTGCAAATCACCTAAATCACCAGCAATATATAATAAATTCTAAACGAGTAAATACACAACTACTACTTGGTACACGATCAACTGGCACAACATTCAACAATTATTGTATTAATGTTAAAGATATTATTATTATTATTATTATTGTTATTATTAATATTATTAATGATATTATTATTGTTATTATCATTATTGTTATTATTATTATTATTATTATTATTATTAATATTATTATTATATTACATAATATATATTATTATTATTATTATTATTATATTACATAATATATATTATTATTATTATTAGTAGTAGTACTAGTATTAATATTATTGTTGTTGATGATAAGGTTAAATTAAATTAAAATTAATTGATCAGCACAAAAGCTTGAGAACGTGTCAGGATTGTCACGCAAGGATCGTCGTGACAAGGAAACGATCGGCCGATAACGAATTAATAAATTATGATAATTGCGATGGTGACGTAATGATCATCATCATAATAATAATCGAGTAATAATAGTTGACCAATTAAGTGGAATGACTATGTCACCGATGTTCGTCGACAACCAACAAATGTCCCCAAGACCAAAAGTCACTCGGCATGAGTGATGGTGATGATATTGGTGATGATGGTGATATTGTTGATGGTGATATTGTTGATGATGATAATGTTGATGATGATATTGGTGATGATGATATTGGTGATGATGGTGATATTGTTGGTGATGATATTGGTGATGATGACAATATTGGTGATGATGATGATGATGATGATGATGATGATAATATGTTTATCGATAACCTTTCAAGTAATAATCAGTCTCTATCACAAGGATAGTTGGGAATGATTACAACCAACACTCTCAACATTATACAAGCAAGACATGATGGACCAACATTGTTATCACATGTCATCACCATCAATAATAGACATCATCATCATCATCATCATCATCATCATCGTCATCACACGGTCGTGGATGGCAGACGACTTCTGGAAATCGAAAGGTTCCCTCTCAACGAAACAAGATCCAAGAAAACAAGAAATCAACAAATTCAAGAGCATCATTATCATAATTATCATAATCAGCTGAGTTGAAACCAGAACAACAACAACAACAACAACAACAACAACAACAACAACAACAATTACAGCGAAATTAATGTAACCATCCCAAACATCTTCTGCTAATTAATAATGACATTTGCAGTATAAAACTGAAGTAATCATCATCATCATCATTTATTATGGTGAGCGATAGTGGTGACCGTGACAGCCGTCATCATCATCGTCGTCATCACCACAGCTGTGGCAAGTTGAGGGCCGCGAACCCGGGGTTCTTCCTCTTGGACCAGTACTGGCCACTGTATTCGAGGACTCCTTGCCATTGGGGTCGCTCCTGCGTCTGCGAATTGTTGGATCAATGGAATGATTATGAGAAAAAATTATATTACTTAATAATAATAATTATTATCATTATTGTGATAATACCATTTATATATAAGTCATTGTCATCACCAAAATCAATATCATTATCATCGTCACCACCAACACCGTCATCATCATCATCATCATCAAGGCCACACTTATCACTGTCGTCGTCGTCATCATCATCGTCATCATCATCACCACCACCATCATCGTCATCATCATCACCACCACCATCATCATCATCATCATCGTCATCATCACCACCATCACCATCCTGATGCACTCACATGAACCACTTGGGCTGGTAGTTCCCCTCCATGAAGTCCTCCTGCTTCCTCATCTCCCTCTGCTTCTGCTCGACTCTCCTCTTCTCAGCATCAGCATCTTCCAACTTGCCACACTCGAGGAGCCTGATGATGATGGTGATGATGATGATGGTGATGATGATGATTATGATGATGATGATGATGATTATAATGATGATGATGATTATGATGATGATGATGATGATGATGATGATTATGATGATGATGATGATGATGATTATGATGATGATGTTGATGATTATGTTGATGATGTTGATGATGATGATTATTATGATGATGATGATGATTATGATGATGATGATGATTATGATGATGATTATGATGATGATGATTATGTTGATGATGATGATGATGATGATTATGTTGATGATGATGATGATGATGATGATGTTGATGATTTTGTCATTGATGATGATGAAATGAATCAATGTGCAAACATTTCCGGACGGAGGTAATGATGGTAAGAAAATGGATTACGGATACAAACGTAAGTTGTAATGAATGAATTACAGATACAAACGTAAGTTGTAATGAATGAATTACAGATACAAACGTAAGTTGTAATGAATGAATTACAGATACAAACATAAGTTGTAATGAATAAATAAAAGAGATAAATTAAAAGTGACTCCAAAGCATCTCCAAAGGAAACAACAACACATCATCAACAGGATCAAAGCAGACGTCTCAATCATCAACAACAACAACAACAACAACAAATCTTGACCTTTGATCCGGCCTGAACCTCGTGTCCGTGACTGGATAGTTCTTGACCTGCTCGGGGTCGATCTCGTTCAGCTCCATGGCGAACTTCGTGAAGCCGTAATACATCTGGTGATCGGGTGGAAGGCTCCTGTCAAAATCAATCAATCAATCAACTGGTCAATCGATTAAGCAATAAATCAACCAACAACAACAACGACGCCAACGACAACAACAATAACAATAACATTAGCAACAATAACAACAACAACATTAGAAACATTAATAACAATATTAACGACAACATTAGCAACATTAATAACAATAACAACTACAACAACAATAGCAACAACAATAACGACAAAAAGTAGCAACATCGTCCTCACCCGGCCTCCATATGCACTTGGCCGAAGACTCCGACTGGCCGTGGAACATGTTCTCGTTCCACCTGCCGAACAGGTGATGGACGGGCAGGTCGTCGTCCAGACTGCTCACCTGTCCGTAAACCTCGTACTTTTTCGCCGAAAAGTAGCTGCTCTGTTGGAAGGAGACGTCATTTCATCAGTCGAAGGAGTTACGACACGAAAATAGAATATTTACATCGTAATTACGTGTAATTTATTTTTCCACAGGGAATGTAATGTAATGTAAAGGTGTCGCACGATTATCGAACACTTCGTAAATTTACGTTATTACATAACTACGGATAAATTACGACAGGAAATCGATTATCAGTCGTGATTGAATTATAAACGATTTAAAATGTCACTGTCATTTTTAAATTTAAATGTTATTAAAAAAAATATATTTCGTTTCGTTTTCATAATCTCTCAGTCCCGGAGCAGACGATTCGAGCGACGAGCGGGAAAAAATGTCTGAAAAAAAAAAAAAAACCTTGGTGAAGTTGAGTTTGCAGACGATTCCCCTCGTGTGGTTGGTGACGACGACCTCCCCGTAGTGCTCGACCCACCTCTGACCACCCAGGATGTTGTGGATGCACGAGGTGGCCTTGTTCCACGTGTAATCCTCCTTGTGTCTGTTTGAACAGGTGATGATGATGATGATGACGGCGGTGGTGATGATATTGATTAAGATGCTGATGATGATGACGGTGGTGATGATGATGACGACAGTGGTGATGATAGTGATTAAGATGCTGATGATTATTTTGGGTGGTGATGAGGATGATGGTGATGATGACCACCTGAGGAGTCTCAAGTTGACGAGACCGATCGGCTGCACCTCCATGGACTTCCCCCAGAACTTGGTCTTCACCTGCATGTCTGGACGAGGTGAGGGAGGTCAGTCGTTATTATCATAAAAATTAGAATCAATGAATCGTAGTAATCACCGTGTTTAAAATTATTTTCTGAATGTTCCAAACAAAAGAATGCCAATAAAAACTAATAAATTAATTAACTAAACAAACTGATTAACAATAACAATAATAATAATAATAATAATGATGATGATAATAATAACAATATTATTATTTAATGTGGCATTTCCATGTGTACATCATTATAATTAGGTCATGAATATTCATCAACAACAACGACAACGACAACAACAACAACAACATCAACAACAACAACAACAACTGTTACAATTGCAGAAGCCAACCTTGCCAGAACAGGAAGTCTTTTGATTCGCAGTAGCAGGCAGTAACAGGTGGGTGATGACTTACCTGTATTATTAGCAATGATGATGATGATGATGATGAAGAAGATGATGGTGGTGGTGGTGATGATTATGGTGGTGGTGATGATGATGATGATGATTTACCTATGGGATGATGACAAATCGTCATGCGATCATCGACAATGATAATGTGCAACGATCAACAGAAAATAACAATTAGTAATGATTATCTGATGTCATTCAACCATGAAAATTTAATTGAATCAGAATCATTACTCACGAACCAACCACATCACCACTGTTATCATCAGATAATGCCATCATCATCAACAATTGTCACTATCATCATCGTCATCACCGTCATCAATTGTCACCATTGTGATGATAGATCACCATCTCCATCATCATCGTCATCGTCATCAGCATCAGCATCTCCATCATCATCGTCATCATCATCACCATCATCATCACAATCACCTGTTCAGCTATGAACCTCCATCCCTTCTCCGGCCTGTCGCACTCGAATGTTTCTCCGAGGAGGGGGTTGAAGGGCTTGTAACCCGCCCGTGTGAAAGTCGACGAGTAGGAGCTCACCGTAAACACGGCCACCCACACCTGGGCCCGTGAATATGCATAGTAATTAGTTTATGCTAATTTATGGCAGAAGAATCTTGATAGAAACGATGTGCACGAATAATGTGCAAAGGTCGTATGACGTGATGAGGTCTTAACTTGACTTTTATTGAAGCAAGTATATGTTATAATTAATAATTAAATGTTATAATTATGAAGTCACGTTGTTACTGTTAATGCTGTTGACGAAATCAACATCTGACGCTTATTAACTTGGCAATGACACGTAATTTACAATTTACGTAATTAACAGTAGCACGTAATTTCAATAAAACAGCATAAATAATTATCCTCGAATAAATATTCTCTCGTCGAATAATTATTCGGCACAATCACTCCGAACCAACCATCCTTTCGAACGGGTCGTCGATTTCCGCAGCTCTCTCCAGAAGCTCGCTGTACTCCAGTTCCTCGCAGAGTCTCTGATCGGTCGGAGCATTAGCATATTACCGTAAGATTTAACAAACTGTCCCATTACGATATAAATTATTTATCAATACAGTAATGATAACTACGTAACCATCATCATCAACACCAAAGTTGTTGTTACCATCATGACCTTCATCATCAACATTGTCTTCATCATCATCACCACAACCACAACCACAACCACCACCACCACCACCATTACCATCATCACCACCACCACCACCATCATCACCACCATCACCACCACCACCATCATCATCATCATAATCACCTGCAGTGCATTGAGCGGCTCGTTCATGCCCACCGGCATGGATATCTTGGACAGGTCCTTGCCGATGTTCTTCCTCAGGAGTCCCCAGATGCTCACGTCGCTCTCGACGCTCGGACTCGGGAGCCTCGACCGACGTCTCATCTGGAACCGACTGAACCTCTCCTCCAGGTTCGGCTGCACTGATGGGTCGTTTTGAAATCAAGTCTCGATTATTCGCGGATTGATGTTTTAAGTTGTTGTAGATTTATTGTTTAAATTATCATCATCACCACCATCATCATCATCATCATCATTGTCATCACCACCATCATCATCATCAACAACATCACTGTCGTCATCACCACCGTCATCGTCGTCATCGCTGTCATCTCATCATCATAATATGGCGTTCCGTGGTGATTGTTTTCTGTTTTCGTTGGAAAAAGTCATCACCATTAATTCCATACTCTCCGACATCCCTCGCCATCAAGTTTTCACCAGGTCGATGGCCGCCCAGAATGTTAACGGAGCAGTCGATTCTGCCAGAACAAAGTCTTGCTGTGTCCTCTTGGCAGTCCAGCTCGCCTGTCCATCGACCCTTGGGAATTAGGCGCTATATAAACGGTCGAGCGCCTCTGAAACACATGGCGCTACATAAATTGCACTATTCTCAGCTACATCGCCAACACAATCATCACCATCACAACACTTTAACAACCACAACAACAACACTTTCAATCTGCTTTCCATTGCCTAGAGTCTATTTAACTTCTCAACAAACCGAGGATGCATCCATCCGTCATTCCACCCATCCATCCACTCACCCATCCACCTCTTCCTTCTAATCCGACAAACTATGAGACCATCCACCCTTTTTCGCTCATTTGAAATCCGACTTAGTCTATGTCGATCTTTTTGGAGGGTATCTTTTGGAGGTAGTGATAGTAGTGTGGGTTGATGAGGATGAGGAGGAAGATGGATTGAACGAAGTTTCTTCTCAAGCTCTTAACGTTTTTCCATTTCCCCGTTCGGCCCTTGCCCACTTCTCCTCGGGAGGAATGGAAAAGATGTAGGAGGAGTGAGAAGTATTGAGAGAAGAAGAAATGAAGAGTGAAAGATTGCTTCTCGGCCATCGTGGGGTTGAACAGATCTTTTGGAAATCTAATCGATGATGATGACAATGATGACGATGATGATGACGATGACGTTGGTAATCACGACGATGACGTCGGTAATGACGACGACGATGATGACGATGACGTCAAGGTAGGATATCAGAAAGATAAGATCTCTCGTGACATGCTGGACAAAAGTGTGGCATGTCAACTTGGAAAGGGATGAATGTAGCGTGTGACGTCACATCCGCATCTGTGACATGTGACCTGAGCCGGGCCCCCTAGGAACGTCCATGGCAGACCAGAAATCATTGCCAGGATTGCAAGGGATGAAGTGTCCTTTCGGGATAATAAAATACACGAAGGAAATATAAATTCATAATTTTAAATAATATTATTATTCTTATGCTTTTGATTTCTTATTCTTAAATTGTATAATAATAATAATTATTATTATTATTACTATGGCGATGACGATTAAATGATTGTAATGTTGTAAACTAATAATAATAATAATTAGTAATATTATTAGTATCATTACCAGTATCATTACAATTACCATTACTATCATTTTTAATATCATCTTTACCATTGATGCGTCTTGATTTTCATTTTCGTTATCAATATCACTACATTATTTGGGGTGCAAGTTAGCTCAGAGGGTAGCAGAACGACGGTAAAAGGAACATTCGTTACGTGTCGTGTTCGAAACCCAGCTTGCACCACCACAAAGCGCCCCTGGGAGACGGCGCTATATAAATGGTCTAAGCGCCCCTGACTCTCACGCTTATGGCGCTGTATAAATAAACTTACTTACTTATTATTGTTATTATTACTGCAATTGTTATCATCACCATCATCCTTTTCTTCTTCTTCATTATTATTATTATTATTATTATTATTATCATTATAAATATAATAATTAGTAGCATGCTGCCATGAAATGTTGGAGACGGGATTCAAATCTAAAATGCTTCCTTTCCATTTTAAGTTCAACTCTTCTTCAAAAGAAATCACAATTTCCTCCTCGAATTCGCCATTTTCAATCTGAATTAATTTAGAAATTGTAAAAACTATGTAAATACAAAAAAAACCCATAAAAAAGGACAATAACAAGGACAAGAACAAGGAAAAGAACAATGACAAGGACAAGAACAAGGACAAGGAAATGAACAAGGACAAGAACAATGACAAGGACAAGGACAAGAACAATGACAAGGACAAGAACAAGGACAAGGAAATGGACAAGGACAAGAACATTGACAAAGACAAGGACAAGAACAAGGACAAGGACAAGAACAATAATCTTTGAATGAATCTAAATGAACTTTATTTTTATCCATTGCCAACGGAGACGTTAAAAGTCCAATTGTTTGTCAGGAAAGAGTTTCTTGGTAACACTTTGTTGTTTGATTATGTAATTTATTGGAAATATTATCTAATTTTTATGTTATAATTCAATAATTCAATAATAATATTGTCTTACAATTCAATAAATCATTAATAATTTTATGTTATAATTCAATAATTCATTAACAATATTATCTTATAATTCAATAATTCTTATAATAGTATTATATTATAATTCAATATTTCATTAATAATATCTTGTTTTTTTATTCCATATTTTATTTTTAAGGCATTTTAATGTTTGCGTTTAAGGTATTTTGTTGGATGCAATTTCTCGAAATTAACACGTTAAAAAAAAAACGATCTTAAATGCAGATGCATTGGACGCATTCACAGTGCTTTGTGGGGGATTATTCCTTTCATTTGAACGCATTATTAGAATAATTTCCATAATTACTTCTTAAATAATTACTGAATACAACAGGATTTTAACTGGGAACAATTTACAACAAAGGTTGAAAAAATAAGTTGAAGATGGTCGTCCAAAATGTCAGACGTTTGAAAGTTGTACTCCTTGATTGAAAGGTCGATTCGTTAATTTCCCAGTGACTGGAATTTATAAAAATAATTATTAATTATTAATAATTTGTGATAATTTATATTAATTAGTAATAATTTGTGATAATTTATAATAATTAATAATACTTACTAATAAAATATAATGATTCATAATAATTAAGAATGATTAAAAATATTTAACAATAATTATTAATAATTTATAATAATAATTAATAACTCATAATAATAAATTATAACTTATAATAATAAATAATAACATCTAATAATAACGTACAATAATAATGATAATAATAAATAATATTACATACTTATATTATAAACTTATAATAATTTCAGAAATAAAACGATTTGTCGATGCCCTCGATCAATTTCACCTCAGATGATTTAGAAAAATTAGTTTTCGAGATTTTTTTAGGAAATAAATTTAATTAAATTTCCTCTGAGGAAGGTTTTCTTAAAAATTGCTTTTTTCATCAGTTATTCCCGTCCTTTAATGAACATTAAATATTATATTGTTTTTTTAATGAATATTAAAGAATTTCCACAAAATGGGAATAGCCATAAGACACAGAACTGTAACATAGAATTTAATTTAATTGAATTTATGTTTTATTTTCTTTTAATTGAGTCCTGGAGGGAATGACCTTTCTCAAATACTTTTTAACGGCAGAGTCTGAGATCACTGTTTAAATATTTATCGATGGAAAACATTATTTATTAAATATTACGTGCAAATAAATAATTATAAATACAATGGATAAATTATTAGGCCTTTTAAATGAACAAATGTACGATATTAATTTCTGTTAAGCAAGCGATAATTGATTTATGATTTACATTTGCGTATTTATATTCGAGTAAAAATGATTTCAATTTATTTATTTTTTCCACTCGAAAGGAAATCCTTTCGTGCTCGGAAAGCAGTGCTTTCAAAAGTTGGAAACTCTCTCACGAAGATTTCGATCACTTGATATCTTTGAAATTTGTGTTGATAAAACATAAACTCATTTGAATTCAAATATTATTTTATTAATAATAACCTAATATAAGCCTAATATTTGTTCTTTTATTGTTGATTTGTTTGTCATCGTTGCTAATAATATTAATTTATTTTATGCCATGTAATGCGATTATTAAGAGCAAAGAAGCTTTTTTTGCTGCAGCTGCAGCTGATGATGATTATAATGATGATGACGACGACGACGACGACGACGACGATGATGATGATGATGATGATGATGACGATGATGATGATGACGACGACGATGGTAGTAGTGAAGATGGCTAATTATGTCCCTTTCCAATCACCACGGTCGGTACACGGTGACACGGACAAATGGCTGCACGAAGAGGTTGTCGGACTTAAGTCGAGGCTATAAATTTGAATGACTTTGGCTTAAATTTCATCCAAAATAAGATTTAAACTCGCTCAGCACAGGAGTGTATTCGCATTTCAAGAAATAAATACTTTATCAAGAGAAACATTTAGAAGTGATTTCTTTTAAATTGATTTTTTTTTAATACTTTTGTCCTTTAAATCAATATAAGTTCAAATTATTTCCTAAAATAGTGAAGCGAATGTTAAAACTTTATCTCGGCTTCATTTTACCCCCGGGTCACACAAATAGACCTCGGCCAATAGAATTTAAGTTACTGCCTCGCCTCCTGAGACGATAACAGTCTTTACGATCCAGTGTTTTTGGTCAACAATATGGCCGCTTAATAATGCCAGAAGTCGTACGGTCATTAAGCGGACTCTACTCGTCTTCGGAGATGACTTTTAGCGCCTGCGTCTTCTGCGTTTTGAGGGAGTCAACTGTTGCCCCACCCCACTGTTGTTTCTTGGTCTCCGAAAGGTCATTGGTTCGTCGATCCATCAGTTGGTCGTTAATTGATTTTGAAGAGATTTTTGGGAGGCTTTAATTTATTTCGGACGCCGTTTGCTGGTCGATTTGTGGCCAACTCCGGATTTTTAAAGAAGAGGAAAGTAATTCCAAAATTTCAAGGGGTGAGGTTAGAGTCATAGAGGTTATGTTCGTTCATTCACCAAGCCATTAGCTCACTCACTCACTCACTCACTCACTCACTCACTCACTCACTCACTCACTCACTCACTCACTCACCCATTCCAGTCGGCAGTTGGGGAAGCATGCGCTGAAATTGCAACATGGGTGACATGAATGTTTTATGCAAGAATTAATAAAGAACGAACTCGGTTTCATATAGCTCCACCCAGCCGTCCATGTTAATAGATTCTTTGCTTTTATGTCTATGCTTCCGGGTCATGCTTTTCGGTTCTTTGTTTATTATTTTCCACTCTCTGGAAGTGAATACTGGATGCAAACCGATGAAGTTGGCGAAGAGATCGATGGATGGATGGATGGAAGGATAAAAGAATTGACAAATGGGGAGAAGAGCTTGAAGAACTGGTGGATGACAGAATGGGTGGATGGATGGTTGAATGGCTACGGATGCTGATGTCCATTTCCACGGGGAGAGTTTGCAACTTTGTCGGTCGTAAGCTGAATTGAGAAGGTGTATTGGTTGTACTCGGGCGCTTCGTGGCGGATCGAAGTTGGGTAGCAAGTTGTGTAGAATGGGGGGATGGGTGGGGAGGATGGTATGGCTGAACAGAGCGACTTCACTGAGCCGAAACAATTTGATTGTTTTTAAATGATTAATTTCTGATCTTCGAAGTGATTGCTCTCGAAACGACGGATGAATGAAGGAATAACTGGTGGATGGATTGATGAATGAACGAATAAATGCGGGCATAAATTATGCAATGGATGGCCGAACGAGTGGATGAATTGATGGACAGATAGAATGCCAGTTGCTAGAATACCAATGAATAAATGAAATTCACAGCATGCAGGTTTTAAACGAAAATGAGTGTATGCAATTGTTTGGAGTTGTTTCTGATCAGCATTCACAATGAAGCAACTTGTCAAAACAATTACCTTACAGTTCTCTTGTCATTTCTATTACTCACCCATCCACGCTTCCACTCACTCACTCACTCACTCACTCACTCACTCACTCACTCACTCACTCACTCACTCACTCACTCACTCACTCACTCACTCACTCACTCACCAACCCATTCACCCACTCACTCACTCACATGATTATTGCGATCCTTCACAGAAGAGGGAGGTCTCCAGTTTACTCCTTATCGATTAAGTGTCCTTTTGAATTCCCTCACTGGAGTTTGGACTGGAGCTCCTAATAACGTGTTAAAATTATTACTCAATCCCTCCCCTCACCTCCCCACCCCATTCTGGCTTCCTCATTATCATCGTCATCGTATTCGTCTTCAACATCGCGAAAGTCATCATCGTCGTCATCATCAACAGCGCTATCGGTTAAGGTCTGAATCATCATCCATCAATTTTGATTTTCCAATTTTCGAACTCCTCCCGATCTATCCATCATTATCATCACCACTATCATCACCAAATCATCCTCACAACAATTACCGGCATCACTATCATTGGCATTATCATCGAAAAATATCATCAATTACATTATCACATCATCATCGTTATCGTCGTCGGCATCATCATCATCATCATAATCATCATCATCATCATCATCATCATCATCATCATCACCATCATCATCATCATCATCATCGGCACGATCATCCTATTTTATGACGATCTAATC
>MPNW01001371.1:9001-38874 GCA_011800805.1 Hirudo medicinalis
ATGATGATGATGATGATGATGATGATGATGATGATGATGATGATGATGATGATGATGATGATGATGATGATGATGATGATGATGATGATGATGATAATGATGATGATGATGATGATGATGATGATGATGATGATGATGATGATGATGATGATGATGATGATGATGATGATGATGATGATGGTGATGATGATGATGACGACGACGACGACGATGATGACGATGATGATGATGATGACGACGACGACGACGACGATGATGATGATGATGATGAATTATGGTGATAGTGTTGATGCGATTTCGCCTCTTCATGATGATGATGTCACCTTGGTTGATGACAGTACGATGATGTAGTTCGACGCTGGAGCTAGTGTCAAAGAACAAGGTGATAAAGGTCATTGAGGTCGCGGAGGTGATTAAGATTCTGCACTGAATGAAAGCGTTTATGCTGGAAATTTTATAAATTGCTGCACAATTTAATATTTATTCATAAGCACATCTTCCACCTAATTAAAATTCAATTATTCAACAAATTACCATTGCAACAACCAATGAAGGCATTCCAGTTAAAATGATAATTACATTGGCCCACTCAAAATGCAAGCCTCATTGATCTTCTTGAAGGTTTAATCAAGTTAATTAATTAATCAGCTGAGACACAGCGGAGTTTACCTGGAAGAAAAGGACGGAGGTCAGATGACTTTACACCTGGAGTGGATTGATTCTCACCTGTTGTTCATGGACAGGTGGCAATTATCTGATGATGTCATCGTCAAACAACGTCATCAGATGAGGTTTCAAATTGTTGTTGTACTTAATGATGATAATGATGATAACGACGACGACGAATATTGTTTAATTAATTAATTTTTTTATTGCTAAATAAATTGTTTGCCACATGTACTTCATTTATATAGCGTCAGAGGCGCTTCTTGTCAACCATTTATATAGCGCTCCTTCCCAAGGGCGCTTGCGGCAGTGCAGGCTGGGTTTCGAACACGACACATTACGACTGTTGCCATTACCGCCGTACGCAGGAACTTAACCCATTCGGCCAACCTGCACGCCACATGTCGTGCCGCACACAAACTCCGACGACTTAAGGTACAATCTACTTCTACTTCAATCTACTTTTCTACTGCAACGACAATCTACTTCTCTCACAGACAAGAACTGATTTCTTTGGAGGCTGAAAACCTGGCACTGGAGAAACAGGTGCACGCTTACCAGATGACCCTTGCCAGGAACAACACAGACGTTGGTCCGGGTCACCTCAACCATGACGTCAGGTCGATCAATGCACCTCCTAATGACGACATGAACCTTTATTAAGTCTAAAAATAGATGTTGTTTGCTCACGCGAATGGGCTTCAATTTAATGTCCTTCTCTTGTGAGTTTAAATCGATCAATTTCGATTTCCACATTTCAGTGCTTGGCACCTTTCGATGATATCATATCATTTTTAAGATCCATGCTTTTTGTTGTCATGAAACTTGATGTTGTAACTTGATGCTTGTAACGTGTGTTTTGTTGAAACTTGATGTTGTAACGTGCTTGTAACGTGTGTTTTCCATTTCGGGCGATTTTCAATCATTTTATCCACTTTTTAATATATTTTATCTTATATTTTATGAGGTAATTCCTCGTGAGTCACGTGATGGCGATGTCAAGATGGTGGATGGACACAAGTTTTTGACTTGAATTTATTTTTGCACGTTGCAGGAATTTTGCAAATACATTTGGATGCACTCTAATGACTTTCAATTAAACAAATGTTGCTAATAAGGACACGAAAATGGTAAACATACTAAAAAAAAAAACAGAATTTATCGCAAAACAAACTTTATTGTTTGAAACAAAAATTTAGTTCGAATCAGATTACGACGAATAAAATGAACTTTATCACCTACTGGATCAAATGAGAAATTAAATTCGTACAATTATAAAATAAACCTCAATTAAATATACAACCGACACAAACTTTGTATCAAAAGTCGTCCATCTTTGAAACGTCACCTACAAAAATTCATCATCCAAATCATATAAGCAACATACTTTTATTAGTCGCACTAACGCCGCCTCTAATCGGAAACATCAAATGAAGGCAGACCATCTGCTTAATAATGCAAGGACAATAGCGAAGTAAAACTGAGATATCCACCTCCGAGGATATTCGTGGTTGAAAAGCTGATTGACAGAGAGGTCATTTCAGCTTTCCCGAGAGGCAAACATTTGCTGATGAAATGTTTTATTTGCTTCTCACCAAAAGTCATAGTATGAGTGGCGAGCTATTTTCCTCTCTCCCCAAATGATATCCCTACACTTAAATACTTCTAATAAACTCCCATACCGTCCTAATCATCTAGTTATGAAATGGACGTTAATTAACCACACACACCCACCCATACTTAAACATTCATTCTTCAATAATTCTAATGCGTTATTTGTTAACTGGAATCATTTATTATGTGAATTATTGGACTCAAGAAATCATTAAGATTTTGTAGCTAGTTTTTAATGATCAACTTTACGAAAAGAAAAAAAATTCATTTGTCAATCGTTGCAAATAACGATAGTGATAGTAATTCCGAGTTTGACTACAGTGGCGTATGCCCAAACAGAACTTCAAGACCACTCCAATATTTAGAGTAACTTTACATGAAGAGGAAAGTTTCAAAGAAGAATGAAACCAAGCTAGATCAGGGTTGGTAGTAGAAGGGAGTCCCTTCCAGATCTGCAGGCCAACAGCATCTACAGATCTGCCATCCAGCGTCACACACGGGGCAGATAATTTGGCGAGGGAGCTTCTGGCTGCTGATCTAACCCTCGCCTTCCCGGGAAGAATGCGCGGCACGGATGAAAGGGAGGTGTGACGCTGCGTGACATCTAGGAGAGACTCGAAGATGAGAGTGGATATTTTACAGTCTATTCTTTGGCGAATGCATAGCCAAGGGAGGTCGTGAAGAAGTGGAGTGACATGATCATATTTTCTTTAGTCGTGGATGATTTTTGCAGTTACATTGATCATTCACAGATAAATAAAAACACATATATTTGAATTGAGTAATTAGGTGATGGATTAGATATTATGTTTAATTAGAAGTAAAAGAATGCAATTATTGGCTGATAAAATGACAACACAAAAAAAATTGTTCTCGACTTGATTTCATTTACATCGAACCGTATTTAGATATTTTGCCACCTAGAATAATTTCCTTCGTAATGTTATCTGATTGAATATGCCGTCACGAGTATGTGACGATTTGTGACAAGGGAGGAGCCTTACGAGGCGTAACATCACTATAAGCTATGAAAATATCTTACGATATGCTCAGAGGGCGTGTACATGCATAATTTTACATTGAATACAATGTTTTTATTTACATTTAAAAAATAAAATAACATTTTATATTTTTAATGCATAAAGTTCAAAAATAAATTCATCTGACCTCGCATAAATAGTAAACAAAACTTTTATAATGGACGTTGGTTAATAAACAAGCCCGCCTCTTGGGAATGCAACGATATTTAGCAAATCCTTCAGTTAACTTGCCGATCTGAAATTATTTAATCAATTTGCATGGCATCCGTGAAAGTTGCAGTCCGTGTGCGACCTCTTAACAAAAGGTGTGTTGGCAGATTTTTAATCCATATATCAGCAGTAAAAATTCATCTAACATCATCAAATTAACCTAAATGGCAACTAGGTATACTGAGTTACAAATATACTGAGTTATAAAGTATCAACAATCTAAAAAAAAGTGTCTTGTCTGATCGGTCTGTCATTTATTAACAAGGTGTTAACGTGAATTTAAAGTCATTAAGTGCTGATAAATATTAATAAACCAATGAAAAGCTACTCAAACTAAACAATTTCTAAAAGTTCAGTTACTAATTAATGGAATATCGTTTGCTATATTCATGTCAATGGATGTGATTGATTCTCCATTGACTTACTTGGTAACACAACTGGGACTTTGTAGTGAATGAACAACAAATCCTCATCAATCAGTAAAGTCCATAAAGTTGTTTTCATTGTTCTCAACTTTTATTTGATTACAATTTGAAGATGAAATGTGATTGTACAATTTCTTGTAAATATCAAACTCATTAAGTACATTTCTCATTGTGTATTATCAGAGATAATATATTATAAGAGAGAATGATGATGATGATATCGAGATTATAATATTGTTGATAAGCAAATATTACATCCAATTATTCTTGTCTTGTTCTTATTTTATAGGATATTATTGTTGTGTGTTATATGTTAAACGTGTGACGTCTGCTTGTTTCACCTCAGAGAGGATGCCCTTGGAAGCAGAGTTGTGGTCAAGGTGGATGGAAATGTCGTTCAACTGACCAACAACAAGGTCAGTTTCAAGTCTCCATTCACTATGAGTTTTCAATTGATTTTCAACCAGCCAGTCGATCATTCAATCAATCAACCATATAGCCATTCAATCAATGCATCGACCGGTCGATCATTCAATCAATCAACCATATAGCCGTTCAATCAATGCATCGACCAGTCGATCATTCAATCAATCAACCATATAGCCGTTCAATCAATGCATCAACCGGTCGATCATTCAATCAATCAACCATATAGCCATTCAATCAATGCATCGATTGCTAATGCTTCCTTCTTCTCAGGCATCCGAGCCTCCGTACGACATCTTCACTTCGAGGGACAAACAAAAGCAATTCACTTTCGACCACTCCTATTGGTCGGTCGATTCCTCGCACGACAATTATGCATCCCAAGATAAGGTCGTAACTTTTAATTTGTTTTCGACAACATTGTTACAAAATATTGAAAGTTGAAAACTTAATAACGAGCGGATTATTTATTAAATAAATTGGTCACCATTCATTATTATCATCACTATCATCATCATCATTATTATAATTATCAATGTCATTATTATCATCATCATTACCATCATTATTATCATCATTGTTATTATTATTATCATTATTATTACTAATATATATTATAATTATTTCATTTTGTTGATGTTTTTCAAATTCCTGAAAAAGAATCAGGTTGCTGAAGTGATTGTTTGTGGGCCGCATCTGAATCCATGGCATCAGAATCCATGGCAGACGTTGTACTAGCTTTATCTCGTCGTGATAACATTATCATCCAACTACTGCTAATCAGTTTGAATAATAATAATAATATAATAAATAAATAATAGCAACCTCATGAATATGTATAAACGTGGAGCTTGTTGTCATTGGAAAGTAGTTCAAAAATTTGAGTAAAAATTCCTGTGCTGAAATGTTGAAAAGGTAAGGAATTTGTTTGTTTTTGCAGGTTTTCAACGACCTGGGTGTGGGAGTGGTGGAGTCTGCCTTCTCCGGTTACAACGCCTGCATCTTCGCGTACGGACAAACGGGGTCCGGAAAAACCCACACCATGATGGGCACGGAGGTCCGATCGGCTCGGCCGAATTGTTTTAATCTTCGCAATAAAATAACGACGCGTCGTCGAAACGAATTACATTTAATTCTCGAATTAAGTTATTAAAAGAATGTCTTTGTTTAAATATTTTCTCATTTTACAAACTATCATAAATGTGATTCATTTTGTATTTTATTGATTTCAAATTGCAGAGCAATCCCGGTCTGACTCCTAGGATTTGCGAAGTGAGTTTCGATTTGGTCTTTTGCAAAATAACTATCAACAATCGTTAAGAAACGTATTTCTACGAATAATTGTCGATAAAAACATTTATTTATTGAGAAACTAGAAGTTGGCAAAATAAACAAGTTCGATTCAAATTCCTTTTAATTTCTGCCTTCCCAGGGAATGTTCGCAAGCATGGACAAACCGGACCTCACTTACAGGACAGAAGTGAGGTAAGATGATGACTTCAGCGCAGGCTTCATTTTGCCATTATTGACATCATTATCGTCATCATCGTCATCGTATAAGCATCATCATCATCATCAAGTACTTGGCAAATAGTCAGTTGATGCCTCATCACAAAACCAACACAACCTATGCTCCATCAGCACAAACATTATCATTGTCAATATCATCATCACAACTGCTATCATTATCATCATCATAACTGCTATTATCATCATCATCATCATTTCTTTCACCAGTGTAATCGTTAGTAATCACTTTAACGTGTAGCTTCTGTGAAATCATTGAAGAGAGGTGAGACCGGTGATAGTGATGACGAGGGATTTTCGATACGTTTAGTTCTGCTTGTCACTAAAAATTGATCTGCTTCCTGGGACACGGGGTCGTTTGCTTTGAGATGGTTTTAATGAATTCTTCAGTTTATCCGTAATAAATTAATCGACATTTCAATCGATCGACCGTCTGCTTGCCTCTCGAACGATAAAACGCGTTGCACTTAAAATGACGTGGAACTTCTTCTGACTCGTTGACAGCTACCTTGAAATCTACAATGAAAGAGTGAGGGACCTGCTTAGGGATGGGGTTCAACCCACGAGCTTAAAGGTCAGAGAGCACGCCAAGGACGGACCCTACGTTCAAGGTCGTCGGGAGTGGACTTAACTATTTGTTTATTTGCACGTGTTAATGTTTGTTATGTAAATAACTTAAATCTACTCAGTGCTTTCAATTAGGATTTCAATTAGGATTTGTTTTACTCCAATTAAAATATTATTAAAGTGCGATATTCAATTTTCGAGTCATTTTTCGAACTGCCGATTTTCCCCTCCTCGATCGGCATGTTTGTCCTTCAATTTCGATTAATTCATAAATTAATTTCTCAAAATGTTCGTTCGAAACGAAGATCTGTCTCGGAGGGTCGTGACGAGCTACAGGGAGATCGCGGAGATCCTCAGGAAGGGGAACGTCAACAGGACCACCGCATCCACCGGGATGAACGAACACAGCAGCAGGTCGCACGCCATCTTCACCATCTACTTCTCCCAGGTGAACACTTCACCTGTTCACATTAGTATTATTGTCATTCATTATTAAGTTAATATTTTACAAGTAATAAATTTAATTAATAAATATTTGTTGAATGCAAACGGATGTTCTTAAATGTTTCATAGCAATGCAAATAAAAGTTGTGATGATAACTACCAGGGTTGTCTTATTTCTTATCTATCATAAGAATCTTATCTGTCATTAGACAAACATTTATCATCTTTATGATGCTGCTGATGCTGATGATGATGATGACGGTGATGATGATGATGACGGTGATGATGATGATGATGATGATGATCTCAAGTTCTTAATGATGTCAATAAGCATGTGTTTCTTGTTGAGTTGAGTTATCATCTAGTGTTTATTGTGATGTTGTGTGTTGTTGTTATCAATGTCATCATCACACTGAGTCTGGCAGCTTATCAGATTCATCTGTTCCTTATCTTTTGATATCACATTAAACCCGCCTCTACAGTCTACCATCATAACATTAAAAATCTATTTTGATTTGATTTGTTTTTTTAACATCAAATAATTGCAATGAAATATATATTAGTTCAACTAATACTTAGTTATTCTTTTGTGCTTCCAAAAAGGCTCGAATATCGGGGGACCTCCCAAGTGAGATCAACAGTAAGGTTCACCTGGTCGACTTGGCAGGGAGGTATGTAATTCATGGAAATTTGAGGAAATGTTTCACTCATCGCTGCACGTGAATTGGCGATGACATGTTCTGATGACATGTTCCGATGACATGTTAATTGGCGATGACATGTTCTGATGAGCGGTCTTATGAGGTTGCCAAGTCATCACGTCAATTGCTCGTGTCATTACCACCTTAGTATTTTTATAATTAGTAAATGAATTAAATTATTCATCATATTTGTTGGCAGCATCACTATTACCAACTTTCTGCTTATTTATATGAATCCAATGTATTTATTTGTTGACGAATCATAACATCATAACGAATATTTATTAGATTGTTGATTAACTTATTACGACTCATTACAAGTTGTTACGACAAACAGTGAACGAGCAGACACAGCAGGAACGAGTGGTGAGAGGCTGAGAGAAGGAGGAAGCATCAACAAGTCGCTCGTCATTCTGGGGAACGTCATCTCTGCTCTCGGTTTGCACATCATTATTAATATTATAATGATTATTATTATTATGTTGTTATTGTTGTTATGCTCTTGGTTTGTGTCTTTGCATGCCACCAAGCATTTTATTGTTACATTGTTTCATCTTTTATTGCTCGTGTTGTGTCATCACATCATAATCCACTATTATGATCCGTTATCACATCATGTTATTCTATCACGTTATCACATCATGTTATTCTATCACATTATCACATCATGTTATTCTATCACGTTATCACATCATGTTATTCTATCACATTATCACATCATGTTATTCCACCATATTATTACACGTCGTACCGCATTTGGTCGATTATTTTAAAGAAATAGCTTGAATACATCAATGCAGTTGTCGTTGACGTAATTAACACGTTGATCGTAATTAACACGTTGATCGTAATTAACACGTTGATCGTAATTAACACGTTGATCGTAATTAACACGTTGATCGTAATTAACACGTTGTTCGTAATTAACACGTTGATCGTAATTAACACGTTAATCGTAATTAACACGTTAATCGTAATTAACACGTTAATCGTAATTACCAATGAAACTGAGTCACTGCGACTCGTGAGGCATTCGACCGAGGCTTCGACACCTGAGCCAACACACGCATCGTCCTTTGAGGGAGCAATTGTTGTTCGATTGTACACATTTATCATTATCACCTATTTATTACGACCGCATTAACCGGTGATGATGTGATGTGGTGTCGATGATGATGATTGGATGTTCTAGTTTGCACTGCAGGATGTTGACAATAACTGTCTAAAAATAATTACGAATGTCACCGAGATATTGGCACACGAAAGCAAAAGTTAATTTGAAGTTCGTTAATTTATGCAACGCCACTTGAAATAACAACGAGGCAGTCGTAAGAGATGAAAAGTTGGAAGAAGTGCACTTGTTATGATCTAACGAATGAACATGCAAAATAATAAATAATAAACATAAACGCAAAACACATCTCACAACCTGATTATCTGATGATGAATATTCATGCCTCACTTCAATGCCTAACAATATTAACATTTATGACAATAAAAAATTGTTGATTCAGAATGATTAGGTGATGATGACTCAAAACTGAGTGACTCAACCAATGAAGTAAAAAGATGTTGTTGTGATTGTTGTGTTGGTGCGTGGGATATGGAAAAACTTGTGATGAATAACGGAATAATCCTCTGCTGTTGAATTTGGTTAATTGTGCAATTATTACTTATTAATTAATTAGATAATTAATATTATTTGACTGAAATATTGAAAAAAATTGTAAATATTGAAATAATGAGTTGCATGAATCCATATTTGGTTACGAAAAAGCATTGACATTCCTTATCATCGTCGTGGTTCAAACACTTTGAAGTGATGCAAATCTTCTTGAATTTAAATGTCATTATTATTTGCTCAACAGGGCAAAAGTTGAAATTAAACATAATTGTAATGCACAATATTTGTGGTCATTTTTAATTAATGTTCACGAAATAATTGTTCGCAGCCGAAATGAATGATCCGCTAGCAAATGCTTCGTCGTCCACGACCTTATCGTCGACGACGTCGACATCGTCGAGGAAGTTCATTCCTTACAGGAACTCGGTCCTCACCTGGTTGTTGAAGGACAGTCTCGGTGGGAACTCGAGGACTGTCATGGTGGCAAGTGAGTGGTTTGTTACCTTAAATGAAAGATGATGATGATGATGATGATGATCGTGATGATGTTGTTGATCATAGTAATGCATTACAGTGAATCTTTAAAGTTGTACACAATCGACTTTTAGTTAATCTCATCGCTTTGTCTTCCGACAGCCGTCAGTCCAGCGGATTGTTGTTACTCTGAAACTCTGAGCACGCTCAGGTACGCCAAGAGGGCCAAGAAGATTGTCAACATGCCTTCTGTCAACGAGGTGAGTAGATAAATTATTGTTTATAATTATTTAACGATAATGTAATATTGTTATTATCGATTATATTCATTTAACGATAATGTAATATTGTTATTATCGATTATATTCATTTAACGATAATGTAATATTGTTATTATCGATTATATTCATTTAACNATTATTATTATTATTATTATTATTATTATTGTTATTATTATTATTATTATTATTATTATTATTGTTATTGTTATTGTTATTATTATTATTGTTATTATTATCGTTATTGTTATTATTATTATTATTATTATTATTATTATTATTATTATTGTTATTATTATTATTATTATTATTATTATTTTTATTGTTATTCACTAATCATAATATCGACATTTGAATAATTAATCAGGAGAGATAACAACTCAGAGAGAGTTGGACAGGGAAAAACTACCCTCCCATAGGCTCCTCATCTCGGTGAGGGATCAGGGTGTGCCCTTTAGGAGGGGCCTGACCCAGGTCCAAGTCACCCTATTGGACGAGAACGACAACCGTCCAAAGTTCTACCCGTCTGACAGCTACTTGGCTGTCCTGAGGTCGCCCAGCCTACTCAAGGGTGGGGATTGGGTAGCCAAGGTGCAGGCAGCTGATGATGATGAAGGCCTGAATGGGGAAGTGTTCTACTCTATCGTATCAGGTTGGTGATTATCATCGTCGTCGTCGTCATCATCATCATCTTCACCACCATCGTCATCATCATCATCATCATCATCATTATCATCATCATTATCGTGATTCAATGGTGGTATGTTTTGGCCGATTGTAACTTATATCTAGCCTGGGGCTAGAATTTCCAAGTATTGAACTCTAAGGTCTTCGGTAAGCGTGATGAATGGCTGTGCGAGCTGGATCGTTAATATTTCTTTAGGCCTCCATACCTTGCTTTACTTATCCATCCATCAATCCGTCCATCCATCCATCCACCCATCCATCCATCCATTCAACCAAGCAGTCATCACCATCATCATCGTCATCATCAACATCATCATCATCCACTCACTCCTCCTTTCATTATTTCAGTTTAAAGGTGCAAATCGTTCGACTTAAAAATCTCTTTAAATTTCCCACTTACCTGCGGTTCTTGTGCAACCGTCGCCCTTGTCATCATCGCCATCATCGTCATCATCACCATCGTCATCACCATCATCATCATCACCATCATCGTCGTCGTGATCATCATCATCACCATCGCCATCATCATCGTCATCACCATCGTCATCATCACCATCCTCATCATCATCATCATCGTCATCATCATCATCATCGTCGTCGTCATCATCATTGTCGTCGTCGTCGTCGTCATCATCATCATCATCATCATCATCATCATCATCAGCATCATCAGCATCATCAGCATCATCATCATCAGCATCATCAGCATCATCATCATCAGCATCAGCATCATCATCAGCATCATCATCACCTTCATAATTATGATTATTATCATCATCTTCATAATTGTGATTGTAATCATAATCACCATCTTCATAATTATGATTATTATTATCATCATTTTCATAATTGTGATTGTAATCACTATCATCATCTTCATAATTATGATTATTATCATCATCTTCATAATTATGATCATCATCTTGATAATTGTGATCATCGTCTTCATAATTGCGATCATCATTATCATTACCAGTGACATTGCTTAACTGGCATTAAATATTGCTTGTTCACATTAATGTTGCTATTTTAATATGCAGATTTAATATGTTTTAAATTCTTATGGTAAATATTGTTTCACGTGTTATTCGTAAATAATCACCTCCGATAACATCATTGTTATTGTCGCAATCATCATCATCATCATCATCACCGTCGACAACAACAACAAGACATTTCAGATGCAGGAAGGTCTGACAGCACCCAGCGAGGTCGAAGAGACGAGGGAGAAACTCTCCAAGAATGAGGAGAAGGTTAATTCCTGATGTTTTGAATGATTATGCAATTATTTCTGCAGAAATATCTCTGACTGACTTTTAAGTGTTATCTATTCGCATATTTTATGATTATTTGGGCAGTTTTGTTGCTATTATATATGTATGAATGAATGTTTGCACCTCGTGAACCTCTACCTATAACCGATCAACATAATTTATGCAAGCAACAATGAAAAAGGGGCTCGTGCACCGAACAACGAACCGACCGAGTTTTATTTCAAGATAAAAACATCGGAATCAAAAGTTGCGGAGGGTGGCATGTTGCATGGGGTCTAGAGCGATGGATTTGGTCTTAAAATGGCAGAATTCTGCCAACACGGAGACTCGGTGGAGGGCTTACTGAGACTTTTTCCAGATTCGAAGTCCGACTCGAGATCCTCGTCTTCCGAGAAGGTCGCGTTCGACCTTCGATCGATCAATTTCACCTTCGACCTTCAAACTTTTTTGCCTTCTAACTGGTGGATTTAAACTGTTTTCTTGTCCAATCAGATGCAAGAGTTGATGGAGGCATGGACAGACAAGTGGAAGGAGGTAATAAGCGTCCTCAAGGAGCACGAAATGTTGGCCCTCAGGAAGGAAGGATCGGGGGTTTTGCTGGACTCGGGACTTCCCTACCTGCTCTGCATCGACGACAGCGTCCTCAGTACTGGCATGAAACTGTACCACATCAAGGTATCCTTAATTCTCAGTTGTCTGCAAAGTAGTTTGTTGGATAATTAATGGTGATCATGAAAATAACAATGACAACAATGATAATTAGTAATTAATAATATTAATATATATATATATAATAATATTAACAACAATAATAATAATAATAATTAGTAATAATGTATTATATAATTATAAAGTAAACCAATTAAAAATGCATTGTGAATTAAGAACATATTTGCATACCATTAATGAATCAGTATTGTGATGAGAGGTGATTCAATCAATTATTTATTAGGAGGGAGACACCACGGTGGGCAGGGACAACCCGATACACAGGCCTGACATCGGTGAATGCAAAATCCATAAAGGATCTTCTTATTTCTTCTTGCTGATTAGTAATTAACGATTTAATACGATCCTCTTTCGAAGCGTTGTCCGGTCGGTTCATCGAGAACATCCACTGCATCGTGAGGTTCGAGAAGGGGCACTGCTTCCTCATCCCGGGCGAGAATGCCATGTGCTGCATCGACTCCATGCAGGTCGTCGAACCTACAAAACTCACCCAAGGTGACCTCGACACTATTTCTAAAAATATTTTGCCGAGCCATAAATCGAATTCCACGAACTTGCGATTTATTTTCTTTTCGATTGTTTCTATAAACTTTGTAGTGTACCTTGCAAATTAACTGTTATTATTATTATTGTTATTATTATTATTATTGTGGATCAAGTCTGCATTCGTTATGAACGAAGTGCCTGACGTCGAGCACGGTTCGTTTCAGGTTCCATGATTCAGCTCGGCAGGAACCACTTTTTCCGCTTCAACGATCCCGTCGAAGCGGCCAAACTGAGGGAGGAAATGAACGAGGGGTACGACCGAGGGAACATGAGTCACATCTGGAAGGACATTCACAGGGCTTGGTCCACGTTCTCCATGACCGATTCTGCCATCGATTCGGAGTAATTTCTTGATTTTAATGTTAAATCATTTCATATTGATTTCATTGTTAATTCATTTTTAAGATTTGTTAGTTACTTCCATTGAATATGAATATTGTGCACAAATATTTCTTAAATATTCAATAAAATAATTCTGTTTGCTCGAACATTTTTAGCGTTTCCATGGTGAAGGCAGATGCCAGGTGAATATTGGAAATAAATGGTTGCATGTTTTCAACTTTTAACTTTCTTCACTTCATTCGTTTGTTTTCCATTTCTTTCATCAGTGTGTCATAAAATGTCATAAACCTATAATATTTGATTACCATCAACTGATAATATTTGATTATCATAAATTATTACAAACTGATAATATTTGATTATCAGTTATCAAATGAAATCTGAAAAATAATGGCTGGGAATGTTCCTTTTTCTGTGAATGACCGATGTGAATGTGATTTTTTTAGATTCAAAGACTGGCTGGAATGCGAATCAGAAGAAGTTAAAAAGTAATTTTGGACTTTTTATTTATAAAAATAACTCTGCTCCTATTGGACGTCGTGCACTGCCGACGTTACTCTAAGCGATTGACGGTCGATTGAATGTGATTTAAATATTCAGGAATGAGGAGGATGTGCACGAGGTTGTGGGAGGAGCCGAGGTCGCCGCCGACGACGATGAAGAAGAAGAAGACGATCGCGTTAAAAAGTCGGAATTCCTTGCAGATGTGAGTCGTTTATAAATCAAAAAGATTATTGAGTTTCTTTCGACGTTTCAATCGGCCGACATGTTTTTAGGGCAGATGTTGCAAATTGATTTAATGTTTTGATGAATAATCAAGATTTAAGATGGCTAAGAAATAAATTTGTTTATGTTTATTTTAAAAATTTGTTATTAAATGATTTTTAAATGAATTTACTAATGGGGTGAACAAATTAATGTTAATCAATTTACTTTGACAGGCACAGATGAAGATCAAGATATTGAATGAACAAATTGAAAACGAACTCAAATCCGTCGACAAGTCTGAATTAGAGGTTGTTGATTGAATCAAGTCATCTACTTGTCCTCGTATTAGTGGATAACAAATATAATTAAAATATTCAAATTGTATTCGAAATATGTAAGGCACTTTAAATATTGACTGGTTGTAATTTTGTAATCTCGAATAAAATTAATAATCCGTAATTCATTCCCAAGGATGAGACGTTGAAGGGCATTGGAGCGGAATACGAGATTCTGAGGATGGAGAAGGAGAGGCAGGAGGAGGAGTGGTGCGAGTTGGAAAAACAGAAGCAGCACCAACACACACTGCGATTGGATGACCAAATCATCATCAACAAGCAACAGGTTTGCCATTCTTCATCTGATCATCTTTTTGATCATCACCATCATCTGTTTGATCGTCACCATCATGTTTTTGATCATTATCAACATTAGCAGAATGTAATATACCATTGAATCTTTATGAATAATTGTTAAAATGATGTCTGATCAAAGAAATTATTTGATTCCATTAGGAGCACATGGACAAGGTTCGAGAGGCAGAGAAGAGGATTTGGAGTGGTGAGATTGAAGAAATGAGGGCACTGATGGATGAAGAGGTGCAGCAGCTGTGTGATGCCCCCCTCAACTGCTTGTCCAGGACCCCCACCATCTCGGACGACTCCAGTCTCGACTCGAGAAGGCAAGGACCTTCGAGTTGTCGTGGCACCAGTTTCGACGGACGTCTCCTTCGGTTGCCTCAGAGTCTTCGCGACGCGTTCGAGTGTGCGTCTTTGGACGGCTACGACACGAGGCGGGACTTTCCTTTGGTTCGTCACTCGACTCCTCTTCGGTCGATCGTCAGCGACTCGACGCTCGAAGACGTTTTGCCGTCGGACGTTGAAACTTTCAATCTCGTGTCGCCATCCGTCGACGAACGAATGGATGACCTCGGTTCGACGACGCACTTGCCGATGGATCTTCGAGGAGAGAGTTTGGCGAGGTCGAGATAATTCGTTGATTAATTTGCAACTTGTTGCCGTGTTTAATAAGGTCAAAGTTGCGTCACTTGTGCATTGGAGTTAATAATTACATTACAAATAAATTAATGTATTTTTGATTATCAATTGTTTGTAACAGTCTGTCTCTGAGCACGGATGACGAAGGCTCGACCTGCTCGATGGATGCTTACGTCGCGAACATGTACAAAGTGGTCAGGTCGATGTATTTCGACGAGTTCAGCAAGTCGTCGAGACTCGCTCAACAACACACGAAACACCTTCTACTCGCTCAACAACTCAACGAGAAACTGCTCACCATGACAAAACTCATCTCAAGATCAGAGAAGGTTTCATCATATTTTAAGGATTAACAATTTCAATCATTCACACTTTCATATTTGGCCAATCTTTTGAGTGCCTCGGGTGTCCGGTTACCTGAGGCGACCCTCTGAGATGGCTTGCATGTTGGCATTGTTTGCAAGTCACCAACTCAATTCCTATGTCCACTTCTAATGATGCTGACATTTTTAAAACGAACATATTATTATTATTATTATTATTATTATTGTTATTATAATTATTATTATTAATAATAGTAGTAGTAGTACAAATAGAAATTATAGTTTCCCTTGAAATTCCTAATTATTTTCCACAAAATTAAAAATCACTTCACCGACAGCTCTCCCCCAACCAGTTCAAGAGCAGATCTTGCGATGGGAAGTTGGATCTTCTGGAGACCCTGTTGAACTTGTACGACAGTTTCTCGATCATGAGTCAGCAACAGAAGAACTCCATGTTCTCTGAGGCTGCCCAAACCCTGCTCAGGATCAACCAACTGGCAGCGGCATCTAAACAGATCATAGACGAGGAAGTCGGCGATGACGAGGTTGCAGTGATATCAACAATAATTAGTGATTAATTATTAATAATGTATGTGCTAATAATTGTTGTGATTATTGGTAATCTGATGAAATGGTGATGTAACCAATCGATGATGATGTCATCAGCATGTTAGTAGCGTTGTGATGATGTTTACGACCATCATTGTGATGATGTTTACGAGCAGATGAAGAGTCTCGTGCAGACGGAGGCATGTCTGAGGCGGGAGATGTTCCTGTACGAAACCAGTGAGCAGTGGGATGAGTTGGTCAAGTGGAGCAACAAAAAGAGTCGAGCATGCAGGGGTAGTTGTTTTTTGCAGTTGATGATGATGTTGTTGTAGTCAATGATGATTGTTGTTTTTTAAACACTTGTTGTTGTTGCAGAAGGAGGTTACAGGACGAGTCTCGAGTTGAAGCTGGCAGTGAACAACGGGAAGAAGATGAAAAGTGTTTGCGAGGCTCTCCATCTTTGTGGTGCTCTCGATGAGAAGCTGAAGTGAGCTGCCAAATATTAATAATAATAATAAATTAATTACTTGATTAATTAGATCAAGTAATCTAAAGAAATATTGTGGTGATGATTTTATTTTTATTTTATTTTGTCAGGACATTCTCAAAGAACTTCATCACTCAACTGATGGAGCCAGGAGTAAAGGGCTACTTCTTACCTCACTGTGAAGACAGGCCTTGTCTCATCCAAGTCATCAACTCCAACAATTCTTCACTCATTCCTCTCAGAAACGATGACGAAGAAGCCGACGAATCCCTGCTCGGCAGCGGCACGTTTTCTTCATCGTTCTCGAAGAACTCGGCCTCCGGCATCTCGAGTCCCGAGAAAATCGTCGGCCGCATCGAACAGTCGATGAGACTGTTGTGGTGCGCCTTCTCGTTCCCCCTCGAAACGAGTCCTTCGTACTCCCTCGTGGCCACCGTCGGCGAAAATGTCCACCGGGAAACAATCCAGTTGCTGTGCCAACATTGCCTCGTGCCTTACATTTCTTCACTTGACTTTCGAGTCGGCGATGCAAAACCTCAGAAGCATCGTCGTCATCGACAGAGGTACCACGTTCCAGAATGCAGAACTTGGAAAATGCTGAACGACGTACTTCTCAGAGTTTACAACCTCCAGAAGCAGATCGTTCAGTTCGGTTTCGTACCGGCGTCGTCGTCGTCTTTGTGCTTTCTTCCGATACTTTCCAGAATCAGGGGATGCACGATAAACCGTCGCAAAGACTTCATCGATTGCGCCCTCAAAATTGGCATTTCCACCCTCGGCGTGTCCGTCAACGTTTCCCCCGATCACCCCGTGGGCATCGCCGAGGATTCGCCCGTCGAGGAACGAGCAGACGAGTCGGAGGGGGTGTCGGATGAGGAGGTTTGGCACGTGGATAAGTTCATCGTGGAATGCATCGACTCCCTGGGCTCGCTGAAGATGCCTTTGTGTTCTGTCAGGTGAGGAGAGTTGTTAAGCATTATTTATTTTTATACTAAGTTTTGATATTTTATTACACATTTTCTTAACAATTATTCTTCTTAATAATTTCTTTTTTCAACATTAACCAAAAACAAAACAACGACCGTAAATGCATTGCGAACGTTAATGTTTCAGCCTGCCGTCCTGCGACGTCGTCAAGTTGTTGTACGCGTTACTGCACGAGGCACAGTCCTGTTGTCCTGTTGTCGCCTGCTATCTTCAGCCTTGCTCTGAGGACATCAGTCAACATTTCCTGAATCTCGTCTGCAATCAACTCCCCAGGAATCCCGCCTTTGATGGTGCTGTTTATGTATTTTAAAGAAATTCGACATTTTCATTGGATAATTTATTATTAAATTATTATTATTGTTATTATTATTCTTATTATTATTGTTACTGAGGTGGCTTGTAGTTATGAAAATATCATTAAAGCTATTTCATTACAAGCACAACTCAAATGGGTTTTCTTTCCTTGTGGTGAACCTTGATCTCTCGTGAATTTATTATGCTAATTAATACTAATTAATTTCAATTAGTTAATTGATTAGTCATCTTCCAGCCTTGCTTCACAATAGCTGTCAGTTCGTGGCTCAGCACCTCATGGTGGTCGAGAGGCATTTTTCGAAGTCGATTCCGAGTCTTCCCGAAGAGTTGGCGGAGGAGGCTTACGACAACGAGAGGAACCTCAGGAAGATCAGAGGCAAACTCAAGGCGACCGCGGAGAAACATTTTTCGGACTCCGTGCTGAGGCAGCAACAAATCATCAGAGAACTTCTGCCGCCCCCTGGAAGTGAGTCGTTTGTTGTGATTGTTTGTCGTGAGTCGTTTATTGTCATTGTTTTTGTGAATGTCGGTGATGTCTCAGAAATGTAGAACCGATACTTCGAGAACAAAAGCGATGGACCTCGGTCTCAAATCGGTTGCTAATGTTTGTTTAACAGTTTACGGCTCGATTTTAAACACAAAAAACTCGAACTTAATGACTTGCAACGATCTCTAATCCCAAACGACCAGCTTTTGCGTGCGCCGCCGACGACGGAGGAAACGAGTTGAGGACTTGCGTGAGGAAGGTCCTCGACGCCGCCCGGGAAGTTTCCAACAACTGGGCCAACGTCCTCTCCACCAACTTGTATTTCAGAAGTATCGGTGAGGAATCATTTCTTTTTAATTGTAATGCATTTAATTGTAATTTACAAATTACATTTGTAAGTGTAAATTGTAAACGTGGTTTTCAGAAGTTCTTTACCGAGGTAAATTGTTTGTAACATCGATTATTATGATCGTAACGAATGGCAAAAGTCGAATTAATCCGTCCTTAAATGTGTATTTGCTAATAAAAGAAATTCATCGTTTCTGCGTTTCATTTCAGGATCTTGATCGATGAACTCGTCAGTTGCGTCGTCACTTCCGTCATGTCCATCCTCGAGTTCAGCGATGACGATTGCGCAGTGCTGAGGCTGGCGATGGAGGACGTCATGAACTCGGCGCCGAGTTATTTCATCACCTCGTGTTGGTCGCGTTCGATGTCTCGTCGAACGATATTTAGTTTGCAATCTCTTGTTCTCCAAATAAGTCACTTGTAACGACTTCTTAAGAATATCGTCGGTTGCCCGCTTGCATTTTTAATCGAGTCGTTTCCATTGCCAGCGTCTTCGAAGGTGACGAACGTCGAACCGCTCATCAACGACAACGTCCGCGACTGGATGCGCATGACCGAACTTCACCGCCTCCTCGCCATGTCGCTGAGCGACATCAGGGACAGGTGGTCGTCGGGCCTCGGCCCGCTCAGCCTTCACTTCACCGGCGACCAAGTCGCCTCTCTCGTCAGAGCCATCTTCGAATGCACTCGGAAAAGGGAGCTCGTCATTCAGGAGATCCTTGCACGACCTTCTGTCCATCATTAGCCTTCGCTTCGTTCCTAGCGTCTTCAGGGTGCTTCGGTTTGTAAATAAAATGATCGCGCGAGTCGTCGTTGCGATCGGCTGCTGAAGTTGGTGCTAAAGAAATACGTTCCTCGCATTCGTCGACAGTCGTTCGTCAGTTTTTATTTTAAGGAGTAAACAAGATTTTTAAGCAATATTTGATAACGGAGTTGTTTTGTTTCGGAGTTGTTTCCTTCTCGACCGTTTTATGAGTGAACGACTCCATTCCTCAGCTGCTGTCAACCTGTATTAGGATCTTATTTTTTAATCATTACTATGGTTGTTGTTACTGTTATTATTATTATTATTATTATTTTCGTTGTTGTTATTGTTGCTGTTATTATTGTTGTTATTAAACTTTGAATTTTGTTGCGAAACACTCTCGTTGAGTTTTACAGCTTGATGCCTTCATCGAAATTAGGAGATTCTTTAGTATTTTAAGCGAGTCTTATTCCTGTCAGTGTTTCCATCTCGAAGACATTTTGCACTTCTCAGGCCGAAGAACAGTGATGCGTGACCATCTCCGGTGGTCTCTCAGTCATTTTTATGCCGCCATTCCATGATGATTTTGATGACGACGATGCAAACATCGTTCCACTCTTTGTATCTGCTTTTACAATTCCTTCGACGAAGTTCACGAGACGACAAACACGAACACGAGTTGCGGTGGTCTTACTTTTATTCTAATTTTTTGTTTTTTTAATTTTTATTTTTTTTAAATGTCAACCACTCATTCTCCCGTCGCATTCTGTCGTATGCAGGAGATGGGCTGAAATCGTGGAAGGAATTTGCTTTAAATATTGTCATTTGTTTTATTAAACCGACTCAAATATCGGCCTTAACTTTGTAGTTTTCGAGTTAATCGATAACTAATTACTAGTGCCGATGATATTTTACATCATTCATTTAATCGATAATATATTATTCACAACAATAACCGATTACTATTGATGAGCCTACCTTTCCATCGCACCTGTACAAGGTCGTGGTGACGTCGCTATTGGTCTTCCATCTCATCAACTCCCTAAAGACGAGATCGCTGGGCAGCTTGTTCGGACTGCTGGAAGACTGACACGACCAGACCTTGATGCAGCTTTGTCCTGCTATGTAGACACAAGGTGGTATTTTGTAAATAGAGAGACAACAGTCTTTTTGCGTCTGTACGATGAAGTAACCGCTGATGTAATCCATCTGCAAGAAGAAGTTCTCAGCATTAGACGATGACGCAGGGCTTCAGGGCAAGACACGAGATTAAGGTTCAAGAGTCTGACCTTTGAACCTGAGTTATACAACTTTATGTAACTTCCGCCCTCTTCGACCTCGCACAGTTTAATAGCATTCTGTTCTGAAAAGAAACAAAAAGAGTCTTAGTCGTCTTGGTTACTCTTCTGTGAGGTGTTGCATCGACAAAACAATGCGTCGAAGTTTGTACAATCGATGATGTTATTAGAAATATTATGCAAGACCAGAAGTGAACTTGATCCTACCTTGGTCGTCTTGCTGGTCACAGCTTTGGCTTTGTTGCTCGCATGGGTCAGGGTATTGTTGCTGCTGTTGCTGCTGTTGGCAAGGATCCTGTTGTTGTTGTGGTGGTGGCTGCACGTTGCAGCATTGGTTGGACTGCTGGGGTGGGGGAGGACAGCAAGGGTTGGACTGTTGCTGAGGGGGTGGAGGCGGGGGTGGGCAGCACGGATTAGATTGAGGCTGAGGAGGTGGACAACATGGATTGCTCTGTTGTTGTGGTGGTGGGGGGGGACATTGGCTGCGCTGGGAGTACTGCTGGGAGCCACAGTTTGTAGCCAGTCTGTTTCTACTTCCGCTCATCGGTTGCTGTTGTTGTTGTTGCTGCTGCTGCTGCATGCATTTTTGAATCTGAGGAACGAATTATTGTGCATGTCCAATCCGACGGGTTGTTTCACAGGAAGTTTTAATATTAAGGTTTTTCCACGCTAATCGCTAAATCATCACACAACCAGCAATAAAAGCAGTAATTCAATCCATTCCCTCAATGCACTGATGAGGAAGTAACTAAGTCAGAAATAAAAAATTTAAAAAAAAAGCAGTCACCTGCATGCAAAGACATCTGGCCTTCGACTGAATGTCATTCAATTCTTTGATCATCTGTTCAGCCATGTCTGCAGCTAGGATGATCTCAGGTTTTAAGATTCATGGACTAACAGGCGCCAACACGGAGGTCCCTTTAACCAAAAAAGAAGAAAAGTTTATTTGAACAAGTTGAATTAGACATCTCAAAGTAGAACTTTCGATAGTATTTGAACTTCATGCACCTTACTGTTAGGTGCAGCGATAGTTTTTGTGGTTATTTGAACAACGTAAAAGCTTCAGTCTCGCATGTTACCAACTCGTTAATGCTGACGTCATTCCAACATAGCGTCATCCGATTCAAAACGAGATGCGCGTTTTTGTTAAAGAAAATACATTCACATTATTAGACCCAGATTGGCCACGTTTGCCAAAAATTACCGTAACGAATTGAAATAACGAATTAAAATAACGAATAACAAAAACACGAGGCGAAGTAAATTTTAAAATGCCTCAATTCCAGCGAGAACTTTCTTTACAAAAGTGGAAAGCCTGATTAAAACGCTTGATGAGTGCACTAAACATTAAAGTGACGGAAGATTATTTTTCAGTATTGAACTCCCAAGCCAGGATATCTAATTTACTTGTGTGACGGTCAGAAAAGTTGTTAGCGGAACTCACAATTCTAGTTATCTACTCCTCGCCGGATCGCACAAATGCACGAAAAACAAGCATTACATTAGCTTTCTTTATTTTAGTCAGGATATGTTCTTTGTTTAGCCTGGAGTCCAAAATTATGTCTAAGTCAGAGTTACGTTCCTTCTCCATTATCTTTTGGTTTGCTCCGTTAAAATCCATCAATACATATTCATATTTTGCTTGACTATGAAGGGCATCATTCTCCAAATAGCAATGTTTGCCAAATTTATCATCTAGAAACAGAAATTGATTTTTGGCGATTCCTTGAAAGTCATTATCACAGAGCAAGAAGCAGAGGCTTCAAGACACCCTTGTGGAATCCCACTCGCAAAACTGGCAGTGCATCAGATAGTTCATTATTATATTACTATATTATATTAGGCGCCTCTGACGCTATGCAAATGGCGCATTATAAATTAACTATTATTATTATTATTATTATTATTATTATTATTATNGCATCAGATAGTTCATTATTATATTACTATATTATATTAGGCGCCTCTGACGCTATGCAAATGGCGCATTATAATTAACTATTATTATTATTATTATTATTATTATTATTATTATTATTATTATTATTATTATTATTATTACTGAACCTGATTTTGAAAGTTCTTTCAGTGACGTAATTCCTGACTGGACGAAGTAATTGGCTTTGCATCCCATACTTATCCAGCTTAAAAAGAAGTCTCTCATGTGAGATTTTGTTGAAGGCCTTTCAAGGTTTGTGTAAATAACGTCCACTGCATTGCCTTAGTCAACAGCCCCAGTTGCATATCCAAAAACTTTATAAGTTGCAATGTCGAAGATCTTGAAGGCATGAACGGTTCAAGCATGAACAAGTTAATCTGAAGGAAATATCTCACAATTGATAAGTGATTTAAGAACTTTGCAGCAGATGTCAAAGACACTCATCTGTAGTTTTCAAATTTGTCATTGAGACTCTTCTGATGCAGCAGTATTCATAAAACTTGTTTTCAAGTCTCTCACCACCTCTATGGTAAAATGCAACATACGACTACTCCTGCGTCACTTTGTACTCATTTAAAATCCGCAGCCACTGTCGGATTCAAGAACCCAGTACCTGGACATATCACGAATTTGTTTGCTGGCTTCTATTTGACATTAGCTTTGCTTCTTTCCTGCATGGTTCAAATCCAGCCCTGTGAACCCATCGGTATTTCTTAAATGTCCTTGTAAATTTTAAACATTCAGATTGTTGAAGTGGCAAGGAAGATGAACCTCAAGAAGAAGAAATGAAATAAATATTTTCTCTACTGATTTACAAAGATTTACTTAGTATTACAGCACAATTGATGAGGATACAATTGAATTCAAACAAGGAAGCATCTCATACGAAACAGTTGAAACACAGAACTCGAAAATCAAAGATGATCAACTCACTTTAGTCAAACGTTTGGTTTGTAATAACACTGCTAACTTAAAGCAGGGGTTTCCAAATGGGAATTGAGAATGCAGAAATTATTGGCAATTGAAACTAAAAATTTATTTAACTCAAATTTTCAAATACGTAACTTAATATATGAAAAAAAGGATTATGTTGCATTATTGTCAAGCCACAAAAATAAGTGTTAATTACAATCTCATTTAACCAAATAATTAATATAAAATTTTATGAAATTACTGAAACCAAATGAGTTGCAGTAATAAAGACAAGGAAGAGAAAATTCCACTGTGAAATCAAGATGCCATCGAATGAACAAGTTAAACCAAAGTCTGAAAAGGACTTATGTGAAAGAAGATGAGTATTGAATGATGTTACAGAATACAGAATTTGAGGTTAAGGACATAAGTCTGAAACCTCTCAACTTTCGGTGCCTAAAGGTAAAATGTATAAATAGTTTAAATTAGTCTCAAAAAAAGGAAAATTTCTAGAAAAACTAAAACTCATGAGCAAAAGAAGTTCCTTTTACCTTAATACTTCTCATTAACAATTGGTTGCTCCGAGTTCAGTTATACCAGGAATCCTCAGACATCCGCATTGATTGAACAAGAATCTACGGGTTTTTTAGATTTACAATTTTTTCCACAATTTTTGCAAGGAAATGAGCATCTTTTTAAGTAATGAAAAAATCGTTAAGAAAAGATGGAAAGGATTTCTTTGATCAACAACAACTAGGTCTTGGCGGAGGACAACAACAACTCGGTCTTGGCGGAGGACAACAGCAACAACTGGGTCTTGGTGGGGGACAACAACAACTGGGTTTTGGTGGGGGACAACAGCAACACTTTGGAGGAGGACACGGACAAGGTGGAGGCGGAGGTTTGCAACAACAAGGTGGAGGGCAGGGTGGAGGGCAAGGTGGAGGACAAGGTGGTGGACAAGGTGGTGGACAAGGTGGTGGACAAGGACAAGAGCAACAGCAGGGCCTGAGTGGACAGCTTTGAGTGCAACAAGGTTTTGGACAACACGGTGGGCAGCAAGGTTTAGGGCAACAAGGCGGACAGCAAGGCGGAGGGCAACAGGGAATGCAACAGGGTGGCGGGGGGCACCTCTTAACAGGGCAGGGATTCTCACAAGTTGGCATCGAACATCGACGAGGTGATTGTTGAGGACAACAAGGAGGTGGCGGACACCTTGGTTGGCATTGAGAGACCGGAGGTGGACAACATGGTCTCGGACAGCATGGCCTCGGACAACACGAGGGAGGACAGCAAGGTGGACTGTTCGGTTGATGGCAACTCATGACTTTTTCACTTCTTTTTAGCGTTTATTGCACTTGAACGATGTTGGTGTTCAGTTGAGACCCCACTGATGTTCTAAAATAATTCATCACTGGTGTTCTAAAATAATGCCTCTCTCATCAAAAGAAGTGAGATGATATTGTAAGCAAAACTAACCAAACAAACCAACCCGATCTCCGGAGTTTCTTCGTTGTGAAGAAGGTGACGCATTCAATACCTTCGGTCTCTATGATCTCACAGCAATGAACACAATTTCTCTGAATGTTTCTTCCTCTTGATTCTGGCGCTTACTTTTTTAGATTACTCACAAATTGTTTCTCACATTATTGCCCACCAGCTGTTCATAATTTGGGAATAATTATAAATTAAAAATAATTTCTGAATACTTAGTAAGACAGACAGTTACTTGCTCGTTATTGTTGTCATAGTAACAATAATCAGTTTGTGAGTTGAGATTGCGAGCTGCCAATTCCGTGCTTATTCGCATTCTACCCGTCGATGCCCGCTGTTAGTCTCCCACGTAGCCAATCAGAGCAGGTCTGCTGGGTGCTGTGCGTTTCGTTGGGGAAGTGCATTCAATCTGTCAGTTCTCGAATGAAACCCGTTTATAACATTTCATAAACTAATTAGGAGACTCAACGTGTCAGATATTTGACATCGAAGTGTAATGTAAGTGTAATGTAAGTGTAATGTAAGTGTAATGGTTCGAGTTGTGCAAGTAACAGCATCGTAACAGCATCGAGACTTTTTCAACTTTCACAGACTTCGGGCATGAAAGCAATAAATAAAAGTCGATTTCACAACTCACGAGTCTAACAACTTTGAGCCGCCATCTTGTTAGGAAATGGTACTCACTGTTGCAACGCTCTGTAATGTGTTATGCTGAGATCTTGTTACTATTAGCTATATTGCATTGTATTGTATTTCCTTTTGCTGCAAGCTGTCTTAAAGCTAATCATCAGAAGATAACAAAAACAAAGATAAAAATGTCTTGGGTGATTCAAGGACATTAAACGGTCATTTTAAGGTTAACGCAAAAAAATTATTGATAAAAATTTGTAAGATAAGCAATCTTCGTAAAATGTTCAAAAAATGGAATCGCAATTAATTCTAAATACTGGTGTCATAAATTCTATCACAATACAATTCATTCAGTAATAACTTAAATAAAGACAATGTTCAGTAATACCGACACCACAGACTCCGGAAGCCGGTTCCAATCTTCCAGACTGCGTTGCTGAAGAACTGGAGAATGCAGGCCTTATGAGCCATTGCAGCCAATCTTAGTTCATGACCACTGGAGATGAATGGAACAGACCATCGCATAAAGTATTTCGCTTGAAGCCTATAAGTTTCATTATTGTGTGAGTTAATGAAAGGTGGCTTGCCAAACCTCAAAGAACTGCGATTGTGTGTGAGGGAAGAAGAAGTGGATGAAAACGGTCAGCAGTACCTCACTTCGGAACATCACTTCCAAGCATTCGGCATGACCAACACCAACATCTTTTACACCCGCACGGAACGATACCTTTGAAGGCTTAAAGTATTTTATTAATTAATGTGTAATACGTCCAAATGAGATGTGAGATATGAAATAAGAAAGAAATTTGAAATAGGTGAAGTATTTAAATGTCGAGATTTTCCACAATTGGATTATTCAGATAAACTTTTGTGCACAATTTAAATGTAAATATGCTCAGGTGAAACGTGTTCCAGGTCGACAGAAGTTGAAGAAGTTCTGAATGGGGACTTTAATCGGATGAACAAAGATTAGGAGGAATATTATTATTATTATTAGAAATATTGCGATTATAAGAATCGTTACGATTATATTTATGAAATATGACGTAATTAGAGAAGAATAAGGGTATGATATATTGGAGAATATTCAAAAAATATTCCTAAAACTCTTTAAAAAATGTCATATTCTGTTATAAATGGTTGCATTTCGTTGGTTGGAAATGAAATTAAAACATTTCCACGATAAACCACATTTCAGTCTTTTGAACGAGAAATTGAAAAACTCTTTATAATTATTTATAATTTGCCTCCAACAGTAAAAGGCTTGAGCATGTATGTTGGGTTTAAATGGAAACTCATTCGTTAACTGAACAATCGCAGCCTCTCAACCACAATTTGTTCGATTTCATGAGACCACCAATGAACCAGTGAGACCACCAATGAACCAGTGAGACCACCAACCACATCATTGAAGATTGTCAAACAAACTGCTTGACTGCTTGATAATTTACAGATTTATAACAAGAAATCTCGATTCAATATGACTTGAAATAACTTGTAGCCCCTCATAGGACTTATGCCATAATATATAACTTATGCCATAATATATAACTTATGCCATAAATAGCCCCTCATAAAACTTGGTCATCGTAGTTAAGTATTTTGACATCTAACAAATCCATATCTCAAGTCCTATAGCTTTAAGACATGTCGTATGTCAAGCGCCATCTGACGGGCGTAGAAATAATTTCAAACAAGCACGATTTCAATGTGAGTATATTTACAATTTCTATATTCGATTCCATAAATAGAAATTTCTATCACATGGTGCCGTACTAAAATAGCAACAAAGTACTTGTCACAGAAGGTTTCAAACAAAAAAAACAAAGGTCATTCCATCATTACAGGGACTGAAACTTAAGCCACTCCCTTCTCTCCTGGGGCACCTCGTCATAGCCCAAAGGACCCTCGTAGCCCCCGTAAGAGGTCACGTGACCGTCATCCTTGTACAACTGATTGGTCGTGTTGTAAAAGCTCAACCAGGAGTTGTTGTTAACGCTGTTGGCATTGTTGGGTCCGAAGTTTGGGGAGGCGTGAGAGTAGAGCGGGGAGTGACCGAAAGAAGGGGAGGATGAGGAGAGTGGAAGTTGAGGAGAAAATGTGGGTGGGTAGTTGTAGGAGGGTAGGAATGGTGAGGAGTAGTAGTAGCGCTGGTTGAAACAATCTGCGGCGGGACTTGTTGAGTATTGGCGCTGACGACAGAAGTTGGACGTCGATGATGATGACGATCCTGAGAAGCAGGAAGCCATCGCTGCTGTGTCTTTAGGGAGCAGGGGGCTCAAGCGGTAGAAGCTGCTGGTGTTGGGCTGAAGGGGACTCTGCGGCTTGGTGGTCATCTGTAGGTGAGATGATGATGATAATGAGGGGGACAATGATGATAACGATGGCGATGTCGATTCTTCGCTGTTTGGGGAGGTATGGGGGTCCTTCCTCGTTGAATCATCAGATGGAGTTGAGTGGACGAACTTTCTGCACGTTGATGACTTTCCTTGTGTTTTCAGGGGGTGGTCTTCCAGTTTGGACTTGTCCGAGGTTTTCTGCTGCTGGCGGCATTTGGCTCTCCTGTTCTTGAACCAGACCTGAAGAGAAGAATAGTTATTTTAGTTGTTATTATTATTATTACTATTATTGGTGGTAGTAGTAGTAGTAATAGTATTTGTCAAATATTAACTTGTATTAAAATTCACAAGAACTGTTCGTGGAGCAGTTGACAAACACAGAACCCTGACGCGACTATAAATTGTGTATTTGCATAAAGTCTTGTTTTAAGTTACGGTTTGAATGCACATCGTTGTCCGTCTTTAAAAATGTTTTAAATTACTAACAACAATTTCAGATTCAAAAAAAATATAAAAAAGTAATTAAAGCTGTATCCTAACAAACAGTACCCTAATAAACAGTACCCTAATAAACAGTACCCTAACAAACAGTACCCTAATAAACAGTACCCTAACAAACAGTACCCTAACAAACAGTACCCTAATAAACAGTACCCTAACAAACAGTACCCTAACAAACAGTACCCTAACAAACAGTACCCTAACAAACAGTACCCTAAGGAGCCGTCCATAAATTATGTCAACAAAGTAGGAGGGGGTGGTGGCTTGAAAAAGTTCGACAATTCTTGACCAGGGGAAGGAAGAGTTCAAGATTAATTGTCGTCAACAGTGTCATTTTTATGATAAAATAAATCTAAATTTAACAGATGGATTTATAACATTACTGTTAGTCCTTCAGTTCAGTCGTCACTGCTTGAACGGATTTGCAAAACCTCTATGTTGCTTCAGAAGAGTGGCAAGTTCTCAAGGGCACAGTAATTTTTAAGGGCCCGCCGAGGTTTTAAAATATTGAAATTTTACAATCATGACCTTTTTTTGCTTTTCCATTACCAAATTGCCATAGATCTGGGCCCGTGGTCGTCGTGCCTAATAGGCACGGCCCAGTTCTCAAGTCATGTTAAAGAAACATGTTCAGCGACACCGACAATGCGATCATGGGCTTAACAAAAATACGTCTGTTTATCAACAAAAAACCTTCAGCCAATTCGAGTGGCTGCCAAATGACAGAAAGAGCTGATGGCAATTGTTGCAACCAAGGAACAGTCTGATATTTTATGAGCTGAACGGTTAGATGAAGATGATGGAAATGATGAATCCGATGCTTCAACTATTATTACAATGGAAGAACTTTTGACTTTCCCATGGGAAGATGATAGAAGCTGACATTAAAAAAATTTGACAATAATATTCAGTTTAACAATTATTTTATTTATCTTCAAAATAAAATAGTCGCAAATTCATAGC
>MPNW01001372.1:0-12352 GCA_011800805.1 Hirudo medicinalis
TCATCAACTTACTTCATCATCAACTTACTTCATCATCATGACATCAACTTACTTCATCATCAACTTACTTCATCATCATGACATCAACTTACTTCATCATCATCTCGTCAATTATTCGTAAAATACAAAAAATCAATGACATCAACTTTTATAACATCAATGATCGATAATTATCAAATATTATTGGTAATTGAAATTAATTAGTGGATTAATATTTAAAATTTATTGATCATATTTTATACTCAAGGTTCCTGCATTGGAGATGATAAGGAGGCCGAAGAAGCACCAAGGAGAGATAACACAAAAGAAAGGAGGAAGAATCAGGAAAGAAAAATAAATGAGGAGCTGTTCAAAGATCTTTGTCTCGGCCTCGGAGCAGAAGAAAGATTTCTGACCTTCATCAGAGGTTGGTCCTGATTCTTTGATAAATTTTCTATCGGGAAATATTCCAAGTTAATATTCCAAGTTTTGTCAGTTCGTTGTTGGCATTGGTTGTACGAGATCCATGTTTTGAATTTGAAAAGTAGAGAAGTAGGAGAATTTATTCCAAGTCCTCCGAGCGACTGGAGACGTAATTGAAGGCAGGAACCTGGCACAAAGAGAAGGAACTTTTCCAGCACTAAATTGATATTTCTTGCGATAGCGGACGAGGCAAGGTTGACATAAATATGACGTTGAAGGCTTTCATTGGACATCCGCTACTGATCATTTCATGCCTTCTCAACGCTTTCTTTTAATGACCACGAATGTTTTATTCGTAATAGATTTATTTCCCTCATTATTCGCGAAAATAATTACACTAATTATCTTGATTCAAAAATGTCAGACATACATGCCTTTGGAACTCTAAATTTCTTTTTTTTTCTTTCATTGGAATTTAATTAATTACGGAGGACCACGAGATTAATCGATATCGATGTGTTTAGTGGGATTAATCTTTGTGGTTAATGAGATTAATCTATGTGGTTAGTGAGATTAATTTCAAAGTTTTATATTTCCAATTACTTCTTAAATATCCTGCATTTCATCATTAATTGATTACATTACATTAAAATAACAAACTTAACATTTAAATAATTACGTAATTGTATTCAATAAATAAATTTATATTTTAAGTTGGATATCTTTTGAGTTCCAGCGAGAAATAAAAAGCCAGAATCAAAACGGCCAGAGTCACTCGAGCGAACACCAGAACCACTTTGACTGTCACACTTATTACAAGGAGAGGCCTCCATTTGTTTCATTTTTCCTTTAGATGTGAATTTCTGTTTTTCTCAACAAATACGAATGCACCTCAATCTTCAATCAATAATTCATCCCTGATTGATGCTTTTTGGAGTCGGTCTGTTGGTTCTCCGTTGGTTCAACCAACCGCTAAAAAGATTAAAATAAAAAATATCATCTTAATCTTTCATTTATTCGTGACTGAATCAAGAAAATTTCTGCCTTAATGTTAAGAATTTGAGACATAAATCGAATTAAACCAATGAAGTCAAAATAATAACAGTGACGACAACATTTATATTATTCACAATAATGGCATTGAAATTATTAATAATAACAATAATAATTAATAGCAATAACAACAACAACATCAATAATAATAACACAACAAAACCGCATTAAAACTGAGAAAATTATTGAAAAATTTCTCGGAAACAGTCTGAGGACGGTGATTGAGTCTCGCGTGCATCTGGATTACAAAGATGGCCGTGCATCTCACAGCTGAGAGTTATGACGAACATGTCGAATAAAATTGGCTCTAACTGTCCAACCATGCACCGGAGTAGAAAGCGATCCTCAACACTTGCTGGGGAGGGCAGAATGGAGGAGAGGGGCGATAAAGAAGAAAGAAAGCCTGAGTGAATGGTTATGATTGTGATTACGTCGACAATCTCTCTCTTGACCTCCTCAGCCAACTCAAGGACTCCATGGACTCAAGAGGAAATGTAAGCGCTCGGGTCCCTGATATCTCAGCCCGGGTTGCAACAGAGGCGCATAAAAGCGTTAATCTCGTCGGACGACTAGAAATTCGAGCGACCGAATGGCCTCAAACGTTCCGTTTGCAGGGGCATGGTTGGTGTGGTTGGTAGGGGTGGGGTCGGTGTGGCTCCTCCAGTTGGTGGGGTTGGCCTGGTTGTTGTGGTTGGTGGGTCTCAGAAGTTTTATCTGGACATGACCGGACGGCTTTCAATTCCCACTTTTATTGTCGCTCAGCAGAGTTGGAAGCGGTAGTGATCAACTTTTATGTTCCGACCATCTTTTCCTCTCCGTTCCTTCCATCTGGACAAAACTGCGCAAACACGATCCTCCCGCGATTGTTATCTCCTCGACACGTTCGTCTGTCATAAATTCCCGCCATTCAACTCTCGCTGCTTGAACCTGCGAGGGCTGCTGACAATAGAAATCAAATTTTGCATGCCTCTTCCATCCTCGCATCATTCATCTTGTTGATGTGCAGTGGATGCGGATCATTAATTCTTGCGTATCCTGCTCTTTATGAGATGTTTTGATTGTAGGAATTCCAAATTACCTGCTCCAGGTAATTCGAAAGCCTTCCACGCAAGATTGAAATTTTACTTCAAAGAAGTATCATCTTCAGCGTCTTCATCGTCTTCATCATCGTCATCATCGTCATCGTCATTGTTAAAATTCCTCAAAATTCGGAGAATAAAAAATCAAGTGTATTCGTTGACGGATGTTGATAGGATAAATTATGCTAACTAGTTATGATAATTTATTATGCTAATTAGCTATGGTAATTGATAACGCCAATTGGTTTATTAATTAATAAGCACGTTTCATTTGCTCAATCAAATTATGAAAGCACTTTAAAAGAATGAGTTGTTTGTCCACAAGACCATCATGTTCATCTTGAACATCAAATTTCTCACGACGAGAATCCAATTAAGATTTCAAACAATTGAAATGAATTACAATTTTGCACTCAAATCATGTTTTAATCAATAAGTAATAATAAATATTAAAAAATATTATTATTATAATATAATTAAAATATAATATATATATATATAATTAAAATATAATATATATAATTATGATATAATTAAAATATAATATGATAATATAATAATTATTATTATTATTATTAATAAATAATAGAAAAGATATTAATAATTTAGACAATTTTATGAACTACAAAACTCGTCCTAAAGTTCCAATCACGTCTTCAATGAAAGACATAAAAGTTCAACTGCTTTTGTCGCGGGAACTTTTATATTCGCGAACATTTTTCAGTTCATTGAGTGCATCAAGGAATGTTTTTGTTTTGCCATTTCCATTCTTTTCCTTTCCTTTCATTTTTATAATTTATTTTAGTTCATTTGTGAATTTGTTATTAATTTGATATTTCTTGATTTTATTGTTTATCTGTCGTAATTCGGCTTTAATTCGAAATTATGTTCAAAAGTCGTATCGTCGTCGTCGTCGTTGTTGTTGCTTTATTAACGTCCGTTACACAACTGGATGGTTAGGACGGGATTCGAATCCTAGAGAGGCGAAGAAGTCTTAACCGTCTGTCGACGCTGAGCACTGACGTCGTGTCATTGGATTCGTTTATCTTTTTCAAAGGTGCTTTAGCGATCCTTCCAATGGGCGATTGTGGCAGTGCGGGCTGGGTTTCGAACTCGACGCATTACGACTTTTGCCATTATTATGTTGCCGTATGCAGGTACGCAGTCCATATGGCCATCCTGCACTGGGGAGGCAAGAGAAACTGATATATCCTTGCATTTATTTCGAATAATTTTTAATATCTTTTTATTTATTTCGAATAATTTTGAATATCCTTGCATTTATTTCGAATAATTTTTAATATCCTTGTATTTATTTCGAATAATTTTTAATGATTTTCACTTCAGACACGACTGATTGGAAAATGAAGGTTGACGAATGAATGCAGCGTGGTTGAATAACACGTAAAACAACTTTCAATCAAAAGCTGATGAATTGCATGAATTAGTGAATGAATTCGTCACAATAATTCTTAATTCTTCATTAATGTCAGTCCGTGGTTATATTAATTATTTCATAATAAATGATTATAATTTATAATTTAGATGATGTTGGCGTGCTGCCTTCTTTTTGCCCGAGGTTCGGATGCTTGGTGTTGAGGGGGGTCCATAAAATTCAACGGATTGGATCCTTGGATGGATGGATGGATGGATGAAAATTTAAGAATATCGCATCAGACACAAACCTGCCATTACAAACGTCTCTTTTATACATTAAATTTTTAATGCAAATAATTGAGTTTATTGTGACCAATCATTAAATTTATTTCAACAAATAAATTGATAGAACTAATTTCTAAAAAATCACTTTCATTTCTTCTCCATGCATTCCTTATAAATTACAAAGAAAACCTGACAAAGAAGAATTTATTATGAGAAAGCAAGGAGAGGAAGTCTGGTTGGACTGATTTTAAAAGTTAGATTGATCATCATCCGCTGTGGAGGTTCAGTGCCTCCCCCTGGCGGATGTTAGGAAAATAAATGTCGAACTCTCAATGGACGGGGGAAATGGTCGCTTTGTCAAGGCAGGGTTCAAAGTCCCGGTTGTAATGATGGAGGAAATAAAGCCGAGATCACAAGACGCTTCTCATGAATCCAAGTGCTTGAACGGACTCCAGGACAGGAACTTAGTGATGCAGTCAGTCGAACGCCGCGCTGGGATTTCGGCCTGGAAGGACTTCCATCCTTCCTCACGAATTCCATTGATTTTGCTTGAGGGCTTTCCATGCAATTACTTGGAAATGCTTTGTAGGCTGTTCGATGGCGGGAGATGCTTAATCTAGCATTGGAATTTGTCCATTTTTGTCCTGTTTGACAGATTTATTAAAAATTTTAAATTATTTTAAAATTAATCTCTTAAAATTCGATATTCAATAAAATGCTTAATAAATACTTCAGAATCACTTTAAAGTTTCTTGCGAAAAAAAATTGCATTTCTTTTATAACATTCTGATGACTATAATTATTTTATATAACATTCTGATGACTATAATTATTTTATATAATATTCTGATGACTATAATTATTTTATATAATATTCTGATGACTATAATTATTTTATATAACATTCTGATGACTATAATTATTTTATATAACATTCTGATGACTATAATTATTTTATATAATATTCTGGTGACTATAATTATTTTATATAATATTCTGATGACTATAATTATTTTATATAATATTCTGATGACTATAATTATTTTATATAATATTCTGATGACTATAATTATTTTATATAATATTCTGGTGACTATAATTATTTTATATAATATTCTTGTGACTATAATTATTTTATAAATTAATCTTACGACTATAATTCTTCCCGATATTCCCGGAAGCATGAATCCATCATCAAACCTCGTCGATATCTTCATTTAAAATCTACGGCACTTGTGACGTCATCATGCATAGCAATGCATTAGCAGTAATTACTTCACGCTTCGTTGAACGCCGGACACGCTTCGATGAGAATTTAATTTCACCGGCAACAAAAGCAAACTTAGGAATTTAAAGTTGTAAAAGTATTGGATTTTGTTTTAAATTCATTTTTAAACATAAAAACTACCAGGAAAAAAACTGAATAATATTGATATTAATAATTCCTGTAGTAAGTGTTAATTAGTCTTGTGTTGTCCCTTGATTGGAACTCATTGAAATCAGTTTGAGAAGTTGTTCATTAGTGGGTTAACAAGTTACGAATTAGTGATTTAAAAGTTTTATTTGTCATTTATTTGTCAAATTCATTTGACAAATGCTTGCAGTTTCAACTGAAATAAACAAAACAAAAATCAAAATTTGCTGAATAAAAAATTACAACAACTACAAAACCAAAACACGACATGCCGAAGTGGAACCGAAACCGTGTTTTTGGAAAAACCAGTCTCCTTGAGAATTACACTCGATCACTTCCGGGCAGGGTTTTTTTTGCTTTCGTTTTCAACTCTGGAGAAATTAAATCTTGTTTTTATGGATGAATGTGAATGAACGTCGTGTAAGAAATAAAAAATTATTGATTGATTAAACATTCAATAATTTATCCAGGATTACTTCTAAATAGTTAAATAATTTATTAAACATTATATTTTACTATTATTGCGTAATACAATAATATAATACAATAAAAGTAAATAAAAGTGCGCTAACAGATCCCCTCGGCATCCCTCAATATCCAATATTCCTATTCAGCGAATAATCACGCAAATGATCGTTACTCAATAACTGGTAACAGGTATTGCACAGGTATGGTTTACAGGTAATAAACAGTAATACCACTCACTTGTTAATTTAATATTTACTGAACAAAACCAACAATAATTTCGGCTTACATTGAGATCCGTCGTTTGTAACAATATATTTAAGTATTAAATATATTATATTATATATATTATAAATATAATATATTTATTACATTATATTACATATATATATATATATATATATTAAAATATATTACAATATATTTCAATATTCGAAAAAAAAATCTTCTCTTTAAGAGCAAGTAAGAAGCATCTTTCGGAGATAATTAGTATTTACGGTGCGCTCTCTTTAAACATTTATTCCTAAACCATCCCCACCATTTATTTAATATCCCTAACTTCAGCATCATCGTCCATCACTTTGGGGGCTGAATAAGCCCTTCATCCTCCCTAACCACCCACCCACCCCCTCTGGTGGGGGTCATTAAAAATTTAGTGGAAGTTACTCGTCATTAGAGAAGAGTTAAATTCTTGTTAGCTGATGATGATGATGATGATGGAGCTCGAATAACCACTCCATAGACTTTTATTGTCGCTCCTTTCAAGCGTCCGCAGCTTTTATGGACGCATTTATGTAGCGCACACCTCATCAGCCTGATTTTCATTCCCAGAGATGAGTGAAATCTTTTTTCTCTCCACTTTCACAAAGCAATGATTTAATGAATATTCATGAGATTGGGACTGTTTAATCTGCTGGGCATGCATCCGCTGATGCACGGTAATAAAAGTTATTCGTGATATTGAGTGATAGGGTAAAATTATTTATGATAATGAGTGACAAGGTACAATTATTTATGATAATGAATAAAAGTTAAAGGTTATTTATGTTAACAAGGTCACTGATAAAGGTCGCTTAAGTTGATGGGTGACATTGTGACTGTTGGTCGATGATAGATCATTAAATGGCTGAGTGAAGCAGAAGTAATCCTGAAATAGTTTTAGACTTTAAATCTTTATGGATTGCTAGTTTAAAGTGAAAGTTTGGAAATTCCATAAACCTTCAACGTGGTCACGTGCTGTTGATGGGTCGAGTTGAATAATGTGCACGTATTGGTTGATGTCGAACAACAACAACAACAACAACAACAACAACAACAACGACAACACTTTCATCAACTTGTCCAACGTCACGTGCTTTGCAATTCCTGTTCTTTGATTAAAAACAAAATCACAAAAAAACACTGAAATATTCGACATTTGTGTTTTGGAAAACTTTAGAAAAATCCCATTTTCTTCGGCCGCCCTAAGCAATTAAAGAGAGAAAAAAATCAAATCAAATCAAATAAATGGCACCAATGCTGACCTCTTGTTGCTGACCAATTTTCTCGACCCTCGACCTTTCGCGTCCTTCAACTTCATTTTGTCGTTGTACGGATTTGTAATGTTTTTGATGCACGTAACATATACATTGTGCACGACGAATAGATTGTATGAAAGTAATTATTTATTTGTTTTTAAATTTTTAACTGCACTTTTACCAACAATCAAAATGTCCTGCAACTGAAACAAAGCAGAACAACAGGAGCAACTAGTTGAGCACTCTGAAGTGATTTTCGTTGTTTTCTGGTGCTGCTTCCTGATTTCCTGATTTATCGCTCTTCCACTTCCAAGCTTCCGCGTGAAATCATCTGAAAGATTCGATACGATTTCCATGTTCATTCTCTACATTCTTCTTCCTTCGCCATTCTTATTTGAAAATAAATAACTTTTTAATGTTCCGTTCATAAATCAATTCAATTCTGTTAATGTCAGACCTTACAATCTAGTTGAATTATGACAAAATCTTCATTAAAATCATCTGCATTCTTTACATCTGCATTCTTTACATCTGCATTCTTTACATCTTTTTTCTTTACGTCAAATAATTAAATTCATGAGAATGTCATCAATGCTTCGACAAATGCTTTTAATGCATCCACGAAATGCATCCTCAAAAATTCACCTTCATAAAATGCGGTCCCAGCCTTAATAACTCAACTTGTGGAACGTAATTCACTGGGGTGACGTCCTCAGCTGTCCATTCCAACTCAACCATGAAGATCCTGAGTACAGGTGCAAATTACCTGCGACCAGTGAACCGTAGCGAGTAGCTCAAGGACGTTCCGAGCCGAGCGCACAAGCATAAATAAATTATGAATTACAATAATTATTTCATAATTTTACTTCACAGTTGAAGCACTTTTTTTCAAGGTGGGATTTTCGAAGAAGTCGATTATTTACTCGATATTTTGCAGATGCTTATGGCTGAGCCAATAAAATAAAAAGAAAAATTAAAACTAATAATAATGATGATGATGATGATGATGACGACGTCGACGACGATGATGATGATGATGGTGATGGCAATAATATTAATAACATTAATAAATGGCAAATGATTTATCAGATTATTTTGCTGCCCTAAAAAATTGGACAAGATTGGTTGTTAAATCAGAAGAACTGAGGAGTAAATGCGGCATGCCTGATCCGAGGATTTGAGGGCGCTCTCGGCTTTCTTAATCTGGTCGCATAAATAAGCCCCATAGGGTGGGGGGGGGACGTCCACACTTCCATTTCAAATTTTTTGTGCCCGTTGTCCTCTCGGTACCTCGGCATTCCTGGTATGTTGGTGCGATTGAGTTAAAAAAAAAAGTGAAAGACCGAATGAAAGAGTGAATCGAAGAGTGACAGAGTGGGAATGAAGAAGACCCAGCGGGCTTTTTGTCCCCAATGTTTGAAGATTTTGAGATGTTTTATGGAGCTCCTGTGAATGGGGCACGCTTCAAATGTTTCTGAGAAGGAATTTGCTGAAATGAATCGTTGCATCTTCTCTCCTTTAAATATGCATCCCCACCTGAAGTAACCATCGCTAAGGTTTTACATAACCATGCAAATATTACAATTCTGTTGCTAAGAATAAGCCTATCTTTTAGATGCAAGTATTTTTTTATATGAACAAATTATGAGCAAAATAACATTTAATAATAAAAATTATAATAAAAGTTCATATTAAAAAAAATAAAAAATTTAATCACTCACGTCGGCCAATCGCATTTCATTTCCAGGTGACGTCACGACCCACCCATGTCCGCTCACTTCTCCTCACCACTTCGTCTACAGCTCCCCACACGGGAATTGTTTCTGCAGAAGTCCTCTCTCCTACCTCCACCACTGCAGTGACGTCACCAGATTGCACTTCCGCCTACGCAAGTGCAAGAACTGCCCAGAAACGCTCGAACATGGCAAGTTTGGCGCTATATAAATTGCGATGTTGATTTGGTCGATATTTTGTAAAATAATTTTGTTAAATGGCAGTATTGAATTGAGGAGTGAATTGATGTCGTCCACATCCGAACGATCGTTTCGAGGCAGTCGCTTTGACATTTTAAAAAGGTTTTGTTTCTGAAGACATCGGAGTTATGAGTTGGTCTGTGAGGGAGTTGATTGAATGCATTGTCTTTTGGGACGTCATTCTTTGTTGGTTACTAATGTTCATCTTTGTAAATATTCCATTGCCAAACTGCAACACTGAAACGAATTCTAATGAATCACCAACATTTATGGGGCATCAATAAATTAAACACTAACAACTTCAAATGACAGCAACTAACGGTAATAACAACTATAATAATGTTGTCATTGTTGCTGAAGTTATTTTGAAGGAGGATGAAATGTTTTGAAGGACTTGCAAATTCCACAAAGTCATTTTAAGTTGCAGAAACAATCCAGGAAGACAGGGAGTTGAATGTTCGGATAAAAGAGATAAAATGTCCTGGTTGCAAACCTCAAATCTTCCCACACGTGATTTAAACTCATCCTCCTCACAAATTCGCTCACTCGTTCATATCGGGATTCTTTGAGATGACCTGTCGTTGTCATGGAAACGGTGAGGAAGCGTTTTATTTATGGCCCGGTGAAGGGGCTAACCTGGGGTCGCGAGGGACGCATCAATTGTTGGACTCCACCCTCGAGTCGTGCGCAACTTTACACTCACCTGAGGAACATCTCGAAAGATCAACATTTATAAAAGCCAGAGTACTTTCCGCTATTTATTGTTATTATTTAAAGTTGTTGTTGTTGTTGTTGTTGTTGTTGTTGTTGTTGTTGTTGTGGTTGAAGTTGATGACATTAAAAGCAACATGTTAACCATCTAATGTCGTGTCAATATGGTTACCTCATACTATTTGCGCCACCCATTCATTCAACCCTGCCATCAACTCATCCACCCATCATCACCATTCCTCCACCATCATTCCACCACATCCAGGTCGAACCCTCTCTAGCTTCCAATGGCGAATGAACATTTCAAATATTCATCGGATGAGTTTTCTTAGTAAGGAGCTGATGGATTGCTTCATAAGAAACATTTCTGGTCGCAGAATCACTCCCATGTATCAACAAGTACTTGTTTAGGCTTCAGTTCTTGTTCTCGTTGCTCTTGTGGTTGATGTTCTCTTTGTTGTTGTTGTTGTTGTTGTTGTTCTTGTTCTTGTTCTTGTTCTTGTTCTTGTTGCTCTTGCTGTTGTTCCTGTCGACAGTTGGTTTTGTTGGTGTAGGTGTTTACGGAGACTCAAGTTCAGGATTATTATTATTATTTTTTTTTTTTTATTTTCCCTACCAAACAATCGAAAACAATCTGTCCAAATAAATGAACTTCGACGAAAAACTTTTAGACTTCACAAGCATGGCTCGGGATCTCCGATATGAGAGTGAATTTAACTTAACCAAATAACTGAAACTGTGCATGCACGTTTTATCATAAATCAAAATCAAAAGTAACTCAAAGAACAAAAAAAAACTATTTCTGTTAATTTCATTCGACTGCTCTTCTGTAAGCAGTGGCATGGAAGACCCCAGGTTACCCCTGATCCTTACGACCCACCTCTTGCTTCCTCCCTTCTGGTTGACTTCTTTTAATTTTTCCGCAAGCATTTACTTGCAATCCTCCCAGCCTTCCTTGGACAAATCATGGCTTAGGATAACTTTACTGATGCTTTCACTGTCTTTCAACCTTCTGCTGTTATCCAGAACCATGTTCTTGGTCACTAAGCTTTCAAAATTGATCAACAAGGGCCTTGCTTTTGAAGAATCTTCAACTTTTTTGCCAATTCTGAACGTTTCCAGGATTTCTTTCTCTGTTTTTTGGTTTCTTGTTTGTTCTCATCCAAGTTTTTTATCGAAACTGGCCTCTTTCGCACATAATTTTTTATTTCGAAAATTACAAGGAATGTTTCCTGAAGTCTTAATGTATGTATATTTATACACGCGAGGTTGGATATTTTATTGATTGACAGTCGTTCAACTTTTTTAAATTCGAAAAAATTGAGGCTATGAGAAGATTTAATCCTCCTGGCGGACATCTTGAAGCATTTTATTTGTATTATCCAATCTTTTGAGTGCCTTATGTATCCGAATAGGATGTGAAGGAACATTTTAATCGATCCACCATTTATATAGCGCCCCCACCCCTACCCCACCCAAGGGCGCTCCCTTGCGGTGAAGGCTGGGTTGCGAACACGATACATTACGATCGTTGCCATTACGGCCGATTGCAGGCAACAAAACTGGCCAACCTGCAATCATCAATCGTGGAATATGATCGAAATCAATCAACAAATTGCTTGATTACTTCTTTTGCTGATATTAATTTCGTTGATATTATTATTATTATTATTATTATTATTATTGTTATTATTATTATTATTATTATTATTATTATTATTATTATTATTATTATTGTTTTTATTATTACTTATTTATTTATTTCATTGGAAATTCCTGCAATATTTCAACTAATATCAACCACGTTCTAACCATCCCTGGTCTCAAGCAGACACATAAATAAGCCCGGATGTGATCAATTATAAACAATTGAGAATTTTGTGGAAATGAAGGAAATCAATTTTATTTTGTAAAAATAAGTTAAATATGATTTCCATACTTAAGGTTATGATGACAATGATGATGATGATGATGACGATGATGATGATGATGATGATGATGATGATGATGATGATGTGATGATGATGATGGTGGTGTGATGATGATGATGGATGATGATGATGGATGATGGAGATT
>MPNW01001372.1:12385-23632 GCA_011800805.1 Hirudo medicinalis
TGTTGGCGCAACAGACTCAACATAGTTGGCGCAACTGAGGCAACATGAATGAGCAAAACTGGATGAAAATTCAGACTTTGATTGTTCCCATTGTCAGTGGTCTTTCCAGTGAAGAAAAGAAATAATCGATGATGATGAAGACGATGAAGACGATGACGATGATGATGATGGTGGTAATAGTGGTTGTATTATCCAAATAACATCGAATTTATGAACTACGACTAAATAAAGCCATTTAATCATTATTTGTGCAAGAGTCATCATCATCATCATCATCATCATCATCATCATCGTTGTTGATGGTCGTGTTAGAAATGTTGTTGTTGTCAATCAATTTAAAACAACATTAATTGATCACGCATCAATGCCTCGTGAGTTGCTCATCAATCATTCTGATTGGCTTACGACCTCTTAAGTGACAAGAGTCATTCTTAATCACCACAATGTCAGATTTAGAGCGACACACAACTACACAGGGCCATCGCCATTATCACCGTCATAATCATCAAACCGTCATCGTCATCATAATCACCAGTGTAAGTTTCGTTGTGGAAAATAATTAAAACTTTTATTTTCATTTCGCTTTATAAATGATTTTCGTTTTCGACAATATGTAATTGGGAACAAAGTCAATAAGTTATATTTTCGTCTGACTAGGATTTAATAATAATAATAATAATAATAATAATAATAATAATAATAATAATAATAATAATAGTTAATTTATAATGCGCCATTTGCATAGCGTCAGAGGCGCTTAATTAATGGTGATTAATTGTTTATTTGTCCAATCAGTGTTTATCGGGATAAAAGTACTATTTAGCCTCAAAAATAGCCTCATTTCCAAACTTACTTAATCGATTTCTTCTGCCACATGTTAGCAAACCAAAACCACAGATAAAAATTTGTTCGATGTAAGCTTCAGAGGCTGGTGCCGCCAGTTAAATCCTGAGCGATTGGAGCAAGATGTGGATAAAGTTTTGTTCTTTCATTCCAAAATTCTAATGTTTGTCGCTCAGATTTATTTGAAAATTCCATTTGAATTTCTGCCATATATCTGTCAATTTCTGTGGTTGTGTTTTGACTTTCGACCAAATCTGCACTTATCCTTCTTCGAGGATTCAATATTTCTTCGTCAGAGTAGTTTTCAATCATTATGATATTTGTAGCAGTGGATGGAGTAATAACATAATTTTTAATTTAAATTTATTATATTTTTCTATGATGCTGTTGGAAATTACGGAAGAAAACGGAAACAACAGTTAATAGTTTAATAAACAACCGAATATAACTGTCACTTCAAGCACTTAAGGAACTTGACCACAGTCTTTCTACAACAAAGTTTCTATCGACAACTTCACCAAGACAAGCTACTCGCTTCAACTTCTCATCAACTTCCGAGTGTCACAGAACAACATGACATTGTTTTAGAACTGTTATATTTTTAAGTCGGAATATACTTTATATCGGTTATATTTTTAAGTCGGAATATACTTTATATCGGTTATATTTTTAAGTCGGAATATACTTTATATCGGTTATATTTTTAAGTCGGAATACAGCAGAACTCGAAAGTAGAAAACTCGGAACGAAAACAACTCAGAATAACTTTCAATGTAACTCAAAACACAGTCACAAGACAATCAACAACTCCGTTTCAGGATGAGCAAAAGGGAAGTTCACAGAGTACACAAATCCACAACAAGAATAATTAACAAAGCTATTTCAACAAATGCATAATTATTCGGAGCTCTTTTATTTTAGTTATTTTCGTTTTGAAATCAATTTTAGTTTTTATTTAAAATTCGTTTAATATTTCTCGTTTNACAACAAGAATAATTAACAAAGCTATTTCAACAAATGCATAATTATTCGGAGCTCTTTTATTTTAGTTATTTTCGTTTTGAAATCAATTTTAGTTTTTATTTAAAATTCGTTTAATATTTCTCGTTTTCGTTACGAAAATAACGCTGATAACCACAATCATTCTTGACGTTTCTCATCAAGAATGATGGGCTTCTTTTTATCTCAACCAAGCAATGAATAGCAAGCTGGCTGTTTTGTCAAATCTGACGTGAACCAAATTATTACAATGATAATGATCAAGTAGACGTCTTAAATGATAACGACGAAGAAGATGATGATGACGATAATGTTGACGACGACGACGATTATGACAAATGACGATGACTATGACGGCTGGGATAACGTGATCTTATTTCTGACGGAAAGACATCAAACGATTCTAGAAACTAGCAAGTCATTTCTAGGCCAGGACTTTCATGTTCATGTAACATAAACAAGGAACATAAACTTTGCAAGTGAAAGGTTGAATGACTGTAAAATACGAAAATAAAAGTTAATGTTGGTGTTTGATTTCATCAGAAATTGACTTTGTTTGTCTGCTCCGCTGGGAATCCCCACAAGACGAAACCACAATCGGATATTCGCTCAGTGATCCTGAAATGATCTACCATTCGTTCGTTAGTTCTATTTCTAATCAATTAGTTTCAAATGATTTATTACCTAATTAATATTATTGTTATTGATGTTGTTGTTGTTGTAGCGGGTTGCAAGTTGGCTCATAGGGTTTGCGTACCTGCGAGCGACGGTAAAAGCAACACTCGTTACGTGTCGTGTTCGCAACCCAGCTTGAAATACCACAAAGCGCCTCTGGGAGATGGCGCTATGTAAATGGTCTAAGCGCTCCTGATGCTTACGCTTATTGCGCTATACAAATTCACTTAATAAAGTTGTTGTTGTTGTTTTGCATACTAGATGAAACTCATATCTGTGCCACTTAAAAATTCATTGCATCATCATCAACACCAGGCACAATTTCCACGAATGCTGGCACAATAATCATTGGAAACTTGATCAGCATCATCAGTATCAACATCGACACCCTCATGATCATAATATCAACAAATCATTATCATCAACGACAACCTTATCAACAAGCTCATCATCATCATCATCATCACCATCGGCACACTCATTATCATAATCGCCATCATTACCACCACCACCACCCCTCATTACGACCGTGCTTGTTACCAGGGTCTTCCACTTGATTCGTCATCCTCATTATCGTCCTCCTACTAATCTCATTCAATTGCTCCTATTATCCACCATCTCCAATCTCTGAGAATGTTTGCAACATTCGATAGCTTCGATGATTTCGTTGAATAAAACAAAAACTTGGGTAAACAAGTTAAGCAAGTAAGAAATGCTTTTAATAAATTGCACGAAGAGGCCAAGAATCGTGGGTGGGCTGAAAGACACGGTGGGCGATAAATAACTGTCGGAGAATGTTTCCTAATGAAGGATTGCGTCACCTCCTCGCCATAAAGCATGGAACTTATAATCTTGGGAGCTGCATGAGGTGCTTCATTGACCTCGTGAAGTCAGGATTTAATAAAAACATCTCGGGAAATTCCAGCCGATTAAACGTGGTTTGTAAATAAATTAGAAGTAGGAAGTAGTTGTTGAAGTTTGTGAAGGTCTTAGGTTGAGGTCAACAAGTACAAATCAAGGACCTTTTCTTTGCACTGAAACAATAAATGGAAGATTACTCAATTCTTCTGCAGTGACACCATCACCTGCATCATCATCATCATCACCTGCATCACCTGCATCATCATCATCGTCATCATCATCGTCATCGTCATCGTCATCATCATAGTCGTCGTCATCATCGTTGTCATCTCATATCAATGACGATGCATGTTGCAGGTCACTAGGAGAGTTGATTCCATCATTTACGCTACCATGTCCCCCACCTCCAGCAACACCACCTCAATCCGTAACAGGGTCATGGAGTTCACCATGCAACTCACTGAAGGTCCATAAAATTAACATAATTTATTCATTCATTCGTTGATTATTCATTATTCCGTACTACAACAATACATGTTTATCTCTGAAATATTATTCCCGCTCACTCAGATACCTTCGGTTGGTCGCCATCCAGCTGCTCCTTCCCTGATTGGTTGGGTTCCTTTCGATGGGCAAGTTTCGACAACCAATTACATTTGGTGTTTCCGTCTTCAGAAATATTAAACAATTCGTCTCCTTCTTCTACGCATCAATTGAAATCATTCAAACTCCTCACGAAATTTCTCGATTCTGATTGGCTGGACTTGAAAGGCAGCGCGAATGAGTGGCTGATGTTCAAAAACTCCATTTTCAAATGCCTTACGATCTCCAAAAGCAACCAATCACAAAATGGCAGTGGCGTGACGTCACGGTATACGTCATCGACCTCCATCATGACGCAAGTGCTCACGAATTGGTTGGTCTTCTGTCATCATTCAGAGGCAATTTAATCGAGTAAATGGATCAACTAAACAATCTTTATGGCGGCTATTAATAAATTTTGAAGTACTTAATTCACATAACAGATTAATCAATATTATTGTTTTTATTCGACACCTGTAAACAGCTCAAGCGCCTACAGATGTATCCATCTGCAAAGGCACAAGGTCGATTCAATCACCTTGTTCCGTTTAGGTGAGAAGTCATCCTCTTCATCATCATCATCATTATCATCGTCGTCGTCATCATCATCATCATCATCATTATCATCATTATCAATATCGTCATCATCATCATTATCATCGTCGTCGTCATCACCACCACCACCACCATCATCATCATCAATTCCATGGCGGATGGGATGGAAAGGAGTCGTAAAACGCCACGTGCGCGAAATGGATCATCAGAAAGACTTGATTGACAGCCTGCAAATGAAATCAAACTTCCAATCCAACATCACGATGACGTCACCACTGATGGATGCGTGCATCTGAGGTCGATCAAGCGCAGCCGGATGGATTGATTGTCTTAATGGAGCTTCCTCCAAAACTTTTCTTTCTTCTCATTTCATTTTATTCATTCCTTCACTCCACTTCACTCCACTTCACTCCACTCCTAAATGCACTCATCCGTGTGACATAGGTTAAGAAGTCCTCCAAACAGGTTGTTGCTGAGTGTAGCTACATGTCGGTACATGTCGGTTCGGTTGCTGTCAAGTTCTTTAGGTGCATTCGATGACTTCGTGATGATGATGTCGACGCGATGATGATGATGATGATGAGCCTGGATAATTACTCTTCGTTATGGATTCATACACGTTCGCTTTTATGATTATGATAATGACTATTATGACGAAGAAGAAGAAGACGATGATGATGATGATGATGATTCAAATTCAAATTCAGTCAGCCAATATTTAAAGTGCCTCATATATCCTAGGATGTCAAGGCACTATAACAAGCAAAAGCAGACAGAAGGCAGTCGAATTATACAAAAAATAAATTGAACGAGTAAATAAGGAAATAAAAATAAATAAAATTAATTAACATTAAAAACATGTAAATAAAACATAAATAGTAGGTTAGTGTAATTTTGATGTAATGATGATGATGATGATGATGGCGGTGATAGTGATGGTGGTGATGATGATGATGATGATGATGAAATCTATTCCCTCCAGGAGAGAAAAAGATTCACCTGGATGAAGAGGGGTGCGAGGATGACAAGTGGGCAGGTGGATGGATGCTCCTTGTTAGTAAGTCACACGCTTATCCATATTCCTGTTTACGACGACGACGACGACGATGACGATGACGATGACGATGATGATGATGACGGCGACGGCGACGATGGCGATGACGATTATAACGATGATGATGATGATGATGACGGATCAGTGAGTGGCAGGAGGAGACTAAATTGTGAATAAATTATGATCGAGAGATGGGTAAAACTATTGACCGCATCCCCTAATGATGATTGGTTGCCTTGCTGTGGATTGCTGAGTTGAACTTGTTGAGTACTTCCAAATGACATTCAACAAGTTACTTCAGAAGGGCCCACGACAGTGACATTCTAAATTTTAAATTTTATTAGTAATTATAATTTATCATTTGTCATTAAACTTATTTTTAAACAAAAATACTTCCAATTAAATCGAATCTGCTCCCTTAATTCTCAAACTTGGCTCTTATGAAGCCTCCTTATTTACGAGGCATGACCCTTCGGTCCTGAAATATTTCATCAGGAAATGTCAGGACCCCAAAATTGTGTCCACAAGCATTTGAATTTCAGCCTGATTTAATGACTGAATTTGCTCAACATTCATTCTGAATGTTAAGGTTTCATTCCATCTTAATTTTTAATGATGATGATGATGATGATGATGATGATGATGATGATGATGATGATGATGATGATGATGACGCGGAACATCTTCCTGGTTAAAGTTGAGTCCTTGGGCGACTCTTAGCAGCTTGAACTTGAACAGGTCCAAACAACTCCCAAACTCCCAATGATGCAATGATCGCTAAGCACGCCAGACCGCTCCATGTTTTCTAACAACTACAACAACTTATAACAACAACATTTTATAACAACAACAACTACAACAACAATTTACAAGAAAAGCAACAATTTATGACATCATCAACAACAGCTTACAACAACAATTTACACCAACAACAATTGATATCGACAACAATCGTGTCCTCACCTAAGAATTACCCTGACCAGACACACATATCCTCCCTGAACACTGCCCATTCACTGGGCAGTACGTGGGCCATGACGTCATCGTGCTACCGGATATGACGTCATCTAACTGCATGGTCATTCTCAAGAGCGGTTGTCCTGACCCTTCGTCCATCTCCATTTCATCTCCATGTGGTCACACAAGTGAGGATGATTTGAATCGATTAATAATGTTTTTACTTATGTCATTAATATTCATTAAGTCATTAATTCATTAAAAATTATTTACAACAATCGAGAAATAAATGCATTTATCATTCCAAATATTTAAATAGCCATCATTATTTCTAAATCCCTGCGATTACCGACGAGAGACGCAGTTGTTATCAGTTTCGTCGACAGGTGTCGCTTGGTCGTGTTTTCAATTATGTTCTTTTTTTTTATTTTTAGTCCTGAAATACTGCTAAGAGAACAACTGCGTGTTGCTGGTGTTGTTAGATTGTTAATCCGCCAGATGACGACGATGACGACGATGATGATGATGATGGTGGTGATGGTGGTGGTGATGATGATGACGACGACGACGATGATGATGATGATGATGACGATGATGACGACGACGACGACGACGATGATGATCATGGTGGTGATGGTAGTGGTGGTGGTAGTTGTGATGATGATGGCGATGTTGTTGATTACTGATACTGTTCTTATTCGTTACATTTATTTTCCTTATTTTTCTCAAGCAAATATAAAAAAAAGGCTGACTTGCTTTTCCTTGGATTTTTCGATTCCCAAAAACCGAAACTTTAAAACGCGAAATTTCCCAAATTTCGGCAGAAAACTGGTGTTTATGCAGAAAATAATCGTGGAATATAAACACAAATTAGCCTCCATTGTGCTGAGAGACTTTATTTTTTTACTTTCACTTTCGATTTGAGAGGAAGTTTATTTTGCTCATCCCATTTTAAGAGACAAGATTTTAGTCGCTAACAATATTAATCACTTAACTGATGAAAAAAACAATCATTTAATCAAAATGTTAACCAGCTCGAAAACAATAATTATTTTAATAACAATAACAACAACAATAATTAATTATAATAACAAATATTATAAATTTATTATTTTTAATCTCTCGATTAGTAAAGGTGATTGGTACGTGCAGGTGTCTTATTGGAGTGCATATCCTGGTGGAGTGACGAGGCAAAAATATTCATCCTCACGAGGAACAAATTCCTTCCTGGAGTCTTCCAGTGCTACGTGAGTGCATTCATTCGTGACTATCGATTTTATATTTTTCTTGTTTAGATTAAACATTCATTTTTATGCGTCACTTTGAAGTTCATCTTTATTTATGAGATCAAATGAAATTTAGACGTAGGTAAACTTGCCATTTCTGAGAGGCTGATTAATATTTAAATAAATATTTAAATATTTAAATCCCCTTCAAAATAAAGAAGGCTTCGTCTCCAGGGAAACCGGACGTCAAGAATTTTTGATGAACAAATAACATGTTCAGTGATTGGTACAAATGATGGCCTCATTAATATTCATGAGGCTCATCAATATTCATGCTGACCTCCTTCTAATTTGATGTTCTCGATTCGTTACGTCTGTAGCACCTCGTTGGAATTTACTAATTGGATAATTTAAAAAATAATTTTTTTGAATTATTTTGAAATAATTAATTAATTCTCAAGTAATAATTTATAAATTGTGAAATAATTTCCTCCCAGCAGTTCCCATATTTAAGTTCAATCACCTTCCATTCATTTGTCCTCTTATTTTCCACCAACCCACCCCAGATCGGGTCGTGGGTGTGGGTGAATGAAGGGTGCATCCACGGGGCGCTAGATTAATTATTAGCGAAGATGACACAATTTGTCATTGGCCTCTCCGTGTACGTCTCAACTGCATTAATTCCCTCTCATGTCATTTCCCACGAGATGGATGCTTCTCCACAAACAACGTCACCCATGCATTTTCATCGGCAGATTCATTCACCTCTTTCGCATCAATTCATTTGCCGAATTCGATGAATTGAAAGGATCTCGTGAAATTGCGAGTGTGTTTGTTAACAACATTCATTTTCATATTCATGTGTTTATTTATAATAATAATAATAATAATAATAATAATAATAATAATAATAATAATAATAATAATAATAATAATAATAATAATAATACTAGCTTTCTTAAACCAGCCTCACCATCATATATACGTATTTAATTATTTGCTCACTCCGTCATCATTTAAGTCCNTGTTGTTACTGGTGGCATTATTTTAACTTGTATTGCTACATTTTCATATATATTAAAATATAATAAATATTATTTAATAATAAATTTTAATATTTTAATTTTTTTTTTATTTATTTCAAAAGTGAGCAGAGGACAAGTGCCTCTTACCTGCTCAAAAGCAAACAAACGAGAAAATGTTTTTATGAGAGGTGTGACTCTAACATGTCGTTTGTACAAAAGGAAGGGAGTAAGATCGTGTTCATTGATGAGGCAGGTGAATCGATTGTTGATGATGATAGGTTGTTGAAACAATGTTATTGGGGAGAGATCTATTGAGGGATTTTGGGGAGAGTTTCAAATTGTGATTTGTGATTAGTGAAATAGTATTTAGTGCTGTCGATTGAACAAAAGTCGAGTCTAAATTTAAACTGATGTTCTCTAGTGGATGTTTAATTAGAAGTGAATATGGTTTATGAGGTCAGTTGATATCAGGTTATTGATTATTATCTTGTACAGTAGACAGAGATCAGCTGTAAGACGGCGATGTTCAAGTTTCAATGCTTTGACACGATCTTGATACTGTCCGACCCCAGGGATGGCCTTAGTAAATTTCTTTTGAATCTTTTCGATGTTCTCAATCAAGTATTTGTGGTGAGGGTTCCAGACCTGACAGCTGTACACAAGGAGTGGTCTGATAAACATAAACGCAGAAAGCTTTGATAAGAAGGTTCTTGTCCCTTAAATAGGTGAATGGTTTGAGAATCAATGGCGATCGGACTTGTGTGTGATGTTGTCGATGTGGAGTCGGAATTGTAAGTCAGAATCTATGACACCAAGATCTCTGGTCTCTGGTGTGGTCAACTGTTACGAGAGGGATGTCTTCAATGCAGTATTGTTGTGAGAAGGTCCTTTCCTGGAGCTGGTTTTGATTGAGCACGCAAAACATTTTTCCTTGGCTAAGTTGAGTTTCTACTTCCTGCATGAAGTGCTTCTCTGAAGGACAGAATTATCCAAAGATAGTGACTTGTAAAGTTTAATGTCGTCAGCAAATAGTTTTATTGTGATGCCATTAGGTAGAGAGTAGTCAACTCTCGTTGATGTTAATTAGGAACAGCGATAGGTTCTAAAGTCGGCACACCACTAGTAACATCAATCGAACCTGATATTGTTTCATTTATGAGGACATGTTTTCTACGGTACAGAAAGTTCGAAAGCCATTGGAACAAGTTGCCATTAATGCCATATGATTAAACTTTCTTGAGTAGTTTTGGGTGTGATGCAGAATCAAAGGCTTTTTGGAAATCAAAGTAAATTATGTCTGTTTGCTGTCGCTTTTGCTGTGAGGAGGTCCAATCGTAAACACATTCCAGTAAATTTGTAGTGGTTGATTTAAGTGATCTGAATCCATGCTGCTGGGGAGATATTAGGTTATGGGAGATCAAGTGTTGCAGAATTTTTTATTAATTATTTTTCTAGGACTCGACAGCAGGTGCATGTCAATGAGATGGGTCTGTAATTGGAGGTGCTAGATGTTGGACCTTTCTTGTGAATAGGAATTACATGAGCTGTTTTCCAGGTATTGGGCATAAGTACACTATGGAGAGAGATTGAATATATGATGGAGTGGATGTGATAAGCACAGCTTTTTAGCAAGATATTAGGAATGTGGTCGGGGCCTCGTGATCAAGAACGTTCCAACTGTCTCAAAGTTGTAGGACCATATCCGGTGTGACTGGGGATTTGTCCAGGATTGTGCTGGATTGTTGAGGAAGACTGTGTGAGATTCCATTGTCGGATGTAAAAACGCTGGAAGGTGTTAAATGTGTCAGCGATTTCAAATGAGTTTGACATCAAACTTCCATCTTGTTTTGTTATATCAAATACTCCACAATCGACGAGTGACAAAAGAGCTTCCTGTTAACAAATCTTTAGAAGCACTCTAAATTATTCTTGCTTATGAGATCTTTTTCTTTCTTTGCACGATTTTGTAGCAACTTGATCGCTGCATTTCTCTGAAAACTTAGCATGTTTGTTTTTTCTCTGAAGATCAGGTCAAGATTTCCACTCGTGCCAGTATTTATGTGTAATTTTGTAAAGTTTTTTTTATCTGTGTTGCATTTAAAAGTATGTAATTCTACTGAAGTTCGAGGGATTTTGCAATTTGTGTACTTTTATTTTTGAAGAGCTTTGATCCGTCGAACGGGGAAATGCTGTTCCAGTACGAGGAGTTCTGTCAGTTCGCTGGTCACGTGATCAAGCAACACCAATCCTACAATTTGTCCTTCACCTTCAACTACGAACTCGGTAGGGTGGATTCAGTTCGGTTCAGTTAATTTTTATAAAATATTAAACTCTTAAAAATATAACAACTTAGTTCATGATGATGATGATGATGATGATGATGATGATGATGATGATGATGATGATGATGATGATGATGATGATGATGATGATGATGATGATGATGATGATGATGATGATGAATGATCGA
>MPNW01001373.1:0-12870 GCA_011800805.1 Hirudo medicinalis
TTCGTTTGTCATATCCATTTTCACTGTCGATCGCTTACTCAAAAGGTTTAAGTCTGTTAACAACTTAACGTCAACCGCGATTGCTTGTTACCTATAGCGGCGCGCCTGTCGTCGACCTACTAAAAAAGATTCTGAATATAATCTAATTAAAAAAAAATGCGATTATTTTTTTCATTAATTTTTTAATTAACAAAAATTTTTTTTAGGAATTTTTTTAAACACTTTTTTTTTAACTTTTAATTAATATAATGTACTGTACTCAATTAATTAATTACTGTACTCAATTAATGTTTAAGCCATTCGCGATTCTTGTAAATATCCAATGCACCATGATTATTACAATGGCTCGATGGAAGCTGAAATCGATTGCTTTAAACTTCAACATAAAGCATATTTTTTATTGTTTAATATGTTTGTATGTTGCATAAAATACAGCAAACATATTATCTTTTTTCACATTTATAACAATAAATGTTTAGTTAAACAATAAATATAAACATGTAATCAATATAAGTAAATGTAATTATAAACCTACCAAATGTGATCTCAAAATTCATAAAAATACAAAACTGGTAAAAACACTGTAAAATAATTTGTTCTCAATGGTCCATTCAATCTATGGTCTTTTCAGTTTCACTCTCCTCTACCTATTTTTTTCTGGATGGCAGGATTCGAAGACAGATTATTTTCGCGTTAAGATAATATCAGTATCCACTACTGCATCAAATCCAAACATGAACAAGAGTTACATGAAAAAACTACGACAGCATTTTCAATGAATGAATGAATGAATTGATTAGTTAAGCGTTCGTTCTTGTGTCTGCCAACTTGTCGTTTCCAATGTGGTTGTTTCTCCTTGGCGGGGTATCCAAAGATTGATATGCATTGATATATTACTAGAATCCAACGAGGGTAGGATCATCCAATGATAAGTCGTTCACTATTCAAATCAAGGGATCGGTTATCGAAAATCGTTGGTTAGTAATTTGAGTTTTTATTGGATTTCGAAATTTTATTTAACTTTGATATTTGATTTTTATAGAACAAAAATTCCTTTTCCTAAAAATTAACTGCTTCAATTATTCGACCTCATTCATGGAACTGATTGATTTTAAAACATACAAATAAAAAATCTTTCGGTTTCGGTTTTTAATTTATGTGATTTTTGGTGGTTATGGTGATCAAGTGTAGTTAAATTTGTCATAAATGAGTCTCCAAACCATGGTGAAAAGTAAATGAAAAAAGGTAAAAGTGAAAAGAACATGAAGACTTGTTTTCAGCAACAATATTGTAAAATTATATATTACAAGGCGAAGAGAGAGAGAGAGTTATTATTTAAATGAATTGTAAGCAATCTCGACAATTTGCTCGTGCGGTAATAATAATAGTTCATTTATAACGCGCCATTTGCCTAGCGTCAGAGGCGCCTAACTAGAGCTTGCAAAAAGATTAGAGACACCCCGAAGTTTAGCATGGTCCATAAAATATTGAACTGATCAAGGCGAAATTTGGAATTAATACGTTATTAATTAATCATTTGTTATAGAAATGTTTCACTCCGATGTAATGTCGGTTTAGCTGCGGAAATAAGTATTGTTTGAACTGGAAGTCATCCTTTAGCGAGAAGAGGTATTTTTAATTACTTGATTTATTTTGTTTGTATTTTTGTCTATTAAAAATTGAGTTCCAAAAATATTCAATAAGCATATAAGACTGGGTAATTTGAAATTGTTGTTAATTTACTTTTTAATACTTTCAACAAGTAAAGGGTTTAACCCAAGCTATCGTCAATAACAAATGCTGGTGGCTCCATCGCCTTTCCAGCTGTAAAGGATAATAAATGAGATCACAACAACCACAACCAATTGCAGTTATAATCACAACTAATAATCTTATCGTATGGTCGCAATGATTAACTATTGCTTCGTGTTTAAGTCGGCGAGGCTTTCGGGATGTGTAATTATAAATGATTTTCATGCTGGTGAGAGTGACATCCAGTTCCTTATCATGGTAAGAAGTGAGAATTTTTTATTAAAAATGTATTTTAGTTCATTTAGGAAAGTATTTCGCTACTTGAATTTCAAGGAACAGATAATTATAACCGTTGAGCCTGAAGGATGATAGCAAACGTGGAGAATTTGTTTTTTACTGAAGCAGTAAAGCTTGTATTTATTCACTTAATTTCTTGTCAGACCAGGTGAATTGGAAATTACCAGCGATAATATCAATCTATTAACTCCTATTGAAAGTTATTACTTTATTGGACATTATTTTGAAAATGCATCATCTCAGAAGGTAGCTTCTTTAGACATTGAACTATTTAACTGCAAACGATTGAATTAGTCTAGTGATTGCATTTTAGATTAAGAGAAAGGATTTCAAATTTATCAAGTTGGTTGACATTTAATTTCGATTTCATTAATTGATTTTCACAACTTTTAACCTAATAATCAGGTTCGAACAGAAACGAACGAAGTCCGAATGATAATTTGAAAAATGCCGAGATTCGTTTGAAAGACCTGGAGAATTATTTGAAAATTCATGAAGCAGAAATTCATAAGCAGTTTTCTGTTGGTTTTGAATTCGATGGATGACTAGGCAAAGAAACATTCAACTATCAATTGATTTCATTTCCATAGGATATGCCCAAACAGATGAGCAAAGGGTGTAAGTGTGGAGCAAAGATGGTACTCCAGCCAAAGAACAGATTTGAAAACATAATTCCCTGTAAAATTATTTCCTGGAATCTTTTAAGATCAACCCTACATTCCCTTTCTTCCTATTATTTGTAACAATGATAACAATTGTTTCAGATGACTTCAACAGGGTGAAACTCAGCGGCCACAATTCTCATGGAGAACATTCGGACTACATCAATGCGAGTCACATCACCGAGGTAACAATGCATCTTGCACAGCAGGATGTGTCAATGATGATCGCATTTCACGAATTAATAAACGGCCTATCAGTAATTAATGACACGATTCTTATCTGCAATTACAGGATGATTCTGAAACGAATGCAAAGTTCATAGCAGCTCAAGGTAAACATTTTAATGGCTTTTTCAGCCTCATTTTGTCCACTTTTTGTGCCAATTGGTTGATTAATTATCATAAAATTTCGTAACAGTTTGGAGAGCCATGCTTGCCTCGCAATATTGTATTGGTTTACCAATATTTTACCATCAGTATTTTAACTAGCAGTATCGTTGCACGATCGACTGTTGCTTCTATTCCGAATCAGGCTCTCAGCACTTGCTGAGATATTACAATTTCTATGATCGAATGCTTAATTTTTAATCATAAATTTAGTATCATTATTCCAAATATATATAGTTGTTAGTAACAGATTGTGAAATGAATGAACAAATCAAATTAATAGTTTTAATGGAGTTACATGATAACGAGTTGTGATGATAACATGGCAGGACCCACAGACAGCTCTTTGGAGGACTTCTGGTTGATGGTTTGCCAGGAAAATGTTGATGTCGTCATCATGTTGACCATGACGTTTGAAGAAGGAGAGGTCGGAGTCTTTTAAAGTTTGCTTGAATAATTTATCTAATTTAAATTTACAAGTAATTTGATAATTTGTAATGCGTTTCTAGTTAGTAAAAGTCATTATAAGGAATAATAATGAGTAGTAGCTTCAATTTTCAAGTGTTAAAATTATTGGATTAGCCAGTTTAAATTTACTCGACAATGTGGCATTCAAAATAGTTAATATTTCATGCAAATATCAATTTTATTTATTTGAAGAATAAAATTATTTTTAACTACATTTATAATTGAAAACATTGAAATATTAACAATTTACTCCCAGCACAAATGCTCTCAATATTGGCCTGAATCTGAAGAGGCCTTCACGTGTGGGAAGATCTCTGTTAGCCTCGAATCAACACAGAAGTGGCCTCATTTCTTTAAGAGGAAGCTTTCAGTCACGAATGTATTGATGTCTTCATTTCTTTGATGAAAATATTTGGCTACAAATAAAGATCTTAATATTTAATCGTTTTACTCGATATTTCCAAAAGTTAATTGATTAAAAAATGACTTAATTCGAGTAGCTGATCAAATCTTCCGTTAAATTTCTTGAAGAATGAATCAGGTGAAGCCAGAAACGTGACTCACTTCTTGTGCACGAGTTGGGCAGAAAAATGCGTCCCTGATCACATCGAGAGCCTCCTTCATCTCAGGAGAAAAATGGTTGAAACTTCTCAAAACAAAGTTCTTGTTCACTGCGAGTGAGTCGACAGATTTTGTAATAAGTAATTTCACTTGTAATTTGTAATCAACAACTTCAAATAATTATTTGTATGAAAACTGCTGAATGAAGGACATTAGGACATTTGTTGTTTGTGGTTTGTGATTTGATGACTGAATACTGATGAAATTGAAGCAACGGTGTTGGAAGAACTGGAACATTCCTGGCCATCCACTTCCTCCTGAATGAGGCTGCCAAACAAGGATCTGTCAACTTCTTGCAATGTCTCAAATCTCTCAGGTCACAAAGACCTCAGATGATTCAAAATGTTGTTGGTATAACTTGTGTTTATTTGGAATAAATTAAGCCAACCTATTTATTTTGAAGGACATTATATTAATAGATGCATCCTCCTGTAAGAGTCTCTTGATAAGTTATTTGCACACTTTTCAATATCCCAGAATCAAATAAACAACTTTTTAATTTTAGAAACAATACCTGCTGTGCTTTCAAGCTGTTTTGTTGGAGTACAAAATCGGAAACACCAGCATCCCTGCACGCAACTTGGAGTCGTTCAGGAAACGACTGAAGGATTTGAACACAGAGGATGAGGATGGAAAGAACCTCATCAGGAAGCAGTTTCATGTGAGTGGTGGAAGCTAATGAAAACAATTACATGATAATCATTATTTTGTACAATATTATTATAGTATAATAAATAATCAATAATATTTTAAAAAATAATGCAAATTCTAATGTCAATAAATGTAATTGCAACAATTATACATATTAAATACATGTCACTTATTATTACATTAGTTATTACTAAACTACAAAACCAGTTGAGTTAGACTTGATTCTTAGTATTTCTAATCCCACTGTAGGTCTTACAGGAACAAATGGAGCACCACACACCATCCAGTTGGCCATTTTGTTTTTGTTTATTTGTTCCTTTAATGCAATGATAATGTGATGACCTAAATGATGACATTTGAATAAAACTAATGCAGATGATAATGTGTTTCTGAGTGTAGCACCAAACAATACTTGGTACGGCCACTACTTTCCTGTGAGTGAAACGATGATGACTGAGGAATATTAAATAAATGGTCCAGAACAATATTTTCTAAAATATTTGAATATGATGTTTCTGTTAAAATAGTTTCAATGTTGGCTGAATATTTAGTGTGGAAGATGTGAAGAGTTTTTGTGACTTACAATTTTTAAAAGATTAAAAAGAGAAGGTTTTCAATTTCAGGGATTGAAGAAACCTTGTGCATTTGTTGCTGGTGTTGTTGACAAGGACCTGACAACCATTGGCCTCCTTAACATTCTTTCTCAGCCTGGTTCAATTGCTCTTTCATTTGAGAATTCAAAAGATGAGGTCCTCATCTTCTGTCATTCCATTTTTATTTTTTCTAGTTTATTTTACTTTGGCTAGTAAAACCTCTCTGGTGATTCAATTTCTTTCAATCATTGAGAGACTTTCTAAAATATATTGATCCATTAATTAAATAATAGAAATGTCTCATAATGATTAAGCAAAATGCTCAAATATTATTTTAACACCGTTAAATATTTTTCTTAAAATATAAAATGCTTGAAATAGTGCACATTCTTATTTTTATTATACAAAACAGAGCATCTTAGCTGCTCTCCTTCCTTCAAAAGATGAGAAGATGAACACAGAAGGACAAATTCTTCAGGTGAAATGCTTCAAAAATTTGCAAAACATCAGTAAAACGACTTATGAACTTGTGGTGCCTGCTACTGGAGACAACACTCACGTGAGACATTTTATGCATAAAGGCTCCAATGATTGTCCCTTTACTAAAATGTGCTTTGCTACAGAAAATAATTTAGTTTAAAACAATTCATAGTTGGCTAAAAGTAATTCCAAATTCAATTTGGTTACAATCCCTTGAATGCTAAAGCATTTTTTTTAGAGCAACACGATGAAGTCGAAGGAGTTCTCGGTGATCCGAGTTCCACACGAGTTTGGAACACATGCTCATCTGATTAGAATCATTTGGAGGCTGATAAATGAGGAGCAGGAACGTAATCACATCTTCCTTCTTGGAAAGTTAGAAATTCATTCGGTCGAATTGACACTAACACTGATAATTGGTTAAGTTTCCTGTGTATGCTGCTTATTATTAACCAGGTCAATAGTAACATTTAATTTATAATGTTAATAACAGCCACCTATAATTAAAATCACTTCATACCTGCATTATTACTATTTCAGCATGCATTCAGAAGTTGGAACATTCATGGCTGCCAGCAACATATTTGAGATGATTGACTGCTACGAAGAGGCAAACATATTCCAGGTGGCACTGGATCTAATCCTTGTCCATCCTCAAGTTGTGGATCTGGTTGGTTGGAAGAGTTTTCAATAGGAAAATGATTTGGTGATGTTATTGTCAATGGTTATTGATGAATTTTTGTGGATAGATATAAGAAGGTGCTGGTTTTTGTTGATTATTATTGCTTGTCATTTTTATTTTTAGGTAAGTTATTCCATCCTCCATGCCCTTACAGAAGAATACCTTTTATTGAAAGCTGATAAACTTGAACCAAGTTCTGAAGAATAATGTTGAGTAAAATTTCCCGTTGATTAGAAATTGGCTGAAAGTGGTTGATGGTTGCGAATGAAATGGTAACCAGATGCAATGGCATCTTTCAAGCAAAATCTTATTTTTGTGTCTGTGTTGAATTGTCGAAAATGAGACGAAGATCATAATCTCGAGTACATCGTTCAGGAGAGGCGACTCAGACGAATTTTGATACAGTTTCGCAATGTTTGTTTGAAATAGAAGCAAATAAGTTTTGTACCGAATCTTGAGTTTGATGTTTGATCCCCGCAAAATGATGAACAGTGGCGAAATTTTTAGGTTTTTGGAGTGTTTGTGGAAAACACTTCCGTGGGAAAACTCCTCATTGTTAGGTTATCTGCTGAGAAAAATGATTATCAAATTCAGCATTGTAGTTTTTATAATATTTGTTTAAAATTTTATTTAAAAAAAAGCATTCTAGAACAGTCAGCTTTTATGTTATTTTTATAATTTTCTGGTTTTTGAATTAGGACGGGTAACTTTTATTTTTGTTTACATGTAATTTGGCTCGATTTACTGTGTTGAGCGAGTTTGATCCTAATAAAGCCTTATTGTTCCTATTTAACATGTATTTTCCGCCGGTTCACTGTGAGTTTATATTAAATTATAAAAATTCTAGCGGTCATTTCGAAGCTAAATTTAACGATATTTCACGTTTAATTGCCCTGTTAAAATTTAGCCGTTACTGAATTATTCACACTGTCAACAATTACTTGCATAATATAAACTGAAAATGTTACCTTTTTAGTCCTAATTTATTTCAGGTGTATCTGGTAAAACAAATCAAAACTTGAGAACAGCCTGTAAGCGTTGTGGTTATGGTAAGCTATTAATTTCATCATAGGTTTAAACTCTCTTTTCAATTTATTGTTGCTCTTCATTTCTTATTTGATCAGAGGTCATGAATGTCACAAACATGGCATGCTAATCTAGTTTGGTTCAATAACATCTGTTGGGCAAGCATCAATCAAACACCAAATCTAACACAATCTATACTACAGTACTATAATAGCTTTATGGTTGACCAAGCAAATTTACAATTAAAAAGCAAATCCAGATTTTTTTTCATTAATTGATTTATTAATAAATATTGATGCAACTAAATTTATGCATTGAATTTTAATCCAGGAGGCCACTTGACATTCCAGTGTCGGAACTTCTTGAAGACGGATCCGAGCAAAGACGTCATGTTGGACGTCAGTAGCACCAGCTCCGAGTCCAGCGATGAAGAGAGGGAAAAAGTGCCTTCTAAGGTCAAAGGTTGGACAATAATGATAATATTACCATTACTATTAATAATTAATAATCATCGCCATTAAGAATGTCATTGATTGTTAACCACTGGTTGTTGCTATTATTGTTTTTATTGCAATGTTTGCGGTGAAGTAATGTTAATATTTCAATCATTAAATATTTTTCCTGTTCTACTTTGAAATGTCGGTTTTACTATTATTATTATTATTGTTGTTATTATTATTTTTATTATTATTATTATTATTATTACCTACAAACCTCACTCCAATTACGTATTCATGACTCGAGATGACGGCATGATGAAAGTTATTAGTTATAATTATAACTATTATTAATGACCGCAATTAATTGTAATTAATTAATTATTAATCGCTTCATAACCTCAGATTTTAATCGTAATTAATGACTCGAGTGTAACTTTTACCGAGCAGAAGTCGAGTCGGAAACGTCGGACAAGAAGTCGAAGAAGGAACGAAAGATAGAAAAACTGAAGAAGGAGAAAAAAGAGAAAAGCAAAAAGTAATTTGACCCAATTGTTTCATTGTATTATTTCATTAATAATTAATATTATAATTAATTTGTGCATAATTTTTGATGATTATATTTTTATATGAATTAATTGTTTCATTACTATTATTATTAATTATTAATTAATTGCTGCTTTATTTTGATACTTTAACTTTGAATTGTTTTAAATATTTGCTTAAATCTAATTTTAATTCGATTTAATAAATTTAAAAAAAATAATTTTATTTAAATCTTACATTTTTTATTTATAATAATTATAAATTAATTATTAACACTAATAAATGCTTGGCTACAATGCGTTCCCTTCAGGAAACGCAAGCACGACCTGGTGCACTCCAGTTCGTCCGACGAAGACGAGTCTCCAGCGAAGAAGAAGAAGAAGATGAGGAGGAGGTCGTCTGACAGTTTCGAGAGGTCGAAGGAGTTGAAGAAGAAGAAGAAGCACCACAAAAAGGAGCACAAGAAGGAAAAGGAAAGAAGCAGCGAATGAGTCGTCGAAACACTGCTTGCTTTTTGTGCTGCGGACGTAATCTTAATGCGTTGACGTTAGTACCTTATTGACGTTGTTAACCTTGTTGGCGATTATTAAAACGTTTTTGTAACTAATGTTTTTATTCTTTAAGTGCTCGTTTAAATTCACGTGCAAGCGTTAGGGCAGCTTTTGCGTCACGTGCGGTCACTGGTCACGTGCTTCAGTTTTTACTTTTCAATGTTGGGGTTACTGGGTTCTAGTTTTTCTAGCGTGAACTGAACGTTGTCAATGTTGTGCATGCACGATTCGTTGAAAACTACTCGGTCTTAAGATTGTAGCTGTTAAGCTTAATAACTGTTGTTAATAACTATTTAGGCAATTTGACGAGGTAACTTTTTGCCAGTTAGGATCAGAATCGCATCGTCCGACTTGGTGATTCTTCATTTAAAGTTGTTAATTTTCGAATCTGCGTCCAAAAGTGCTTGCGTTAAGAAAGTGTGTCACTGCGAGGTTTATTTCAGTAACACGAGTCTTCAAAAACAGAAATTCTGCAAAAATATAAAAAAACAAACAAACCTGACAATGCTCGGCAGTTTGCATCCATCGATGATCCTCCAACCGTTCGAAAACATGTCGACAATTGTTTCGGGTCCGATGGTCTTACGAGTCATTTCATATATTTATGAGTCATCATTTGGTCCACCGAAACGTGACGTCATCACGGTTGCTGCATTCTTAATGAGCGGTTTTGAAATCGTTCCTAATGGCGGGAACTTCATTCCAGCTGCTTCCAGGAGGTGCAAATGTTTCCAAAAATTTCACTAAAATTGGCAGATGACCTTTTTTGTCTCGAGCGGTTTTTTGTGGTTTTTGCAGACAAATCAGGAGCTGGAAACAGGGAGGTTGGAGAACTCGCATGCAAGGACTTTCGTCAGTTCTACAAAGATTTCCAGGGTCATGAGGTAGGGTCAGAAACCAGAATTCGATGCCTAAGAGTTGGCTTTTGCCAGTCACTTGACCAACAATCAAAACAGAGGGCACAGATTGAGATGGAAAACTAATTACAAAATCAGCGGATGCTAACAAATTGATTGTAATAAGTTAATTGATTCACTTGAAATATTACTTCTTTTACATCTTGCCTCCTGATGCTTCTCTAATCAAGTCAACTGCTGGCTTACCTGGTTACCTAAGTAACAGTTACTCGTTTGTAGAACTGACAGGCTGCTATCAATTTTATGTTATTATAAACGATATAATAATATATTATTCATATAATATATAATTATTAATATATTATTCATATAGTATATTATATTATTTTTAAAAAGTAAAAAAATATACAAACATTAACATTTTGTCCTTGTGAAAAGATAAGCGTCATGATGTTTATGATGCTTGGACACTTACCAAATGGGGACGATGATGATGATGATGGTGATTGCAATGGTGATGATGATGATGATGGTGATTGCAATGGTGATGATGATAATGATGATGGTGATGATATGGCTGGTTTATAAAGTGGCATGATTAAACTCTTTCAGAGAAAGGCTCATCATTACTGATAATTCTGCTTATTATCGTCGTCGTTGTTCACTTCCGTTAGTGGAACGCAGATCGTTCTTGTTAATTATTATAATTGTTATTAATATTATCATCGTTATTTATTATTATTATTATTATTATTATTAGTATTATCAATTATTATTATTAGTGTTATTATTATTATTATTATTATTATTATTATTTGCAAACAGTTTATTGTTGTTGTTTATCATTTGACCCGAGAACGTCTTCACGGTCTGAGAAACATCTGTCGGAATCAGTGGCGCGTGACGAAGCCTGGCGCGAACTTTATACAACGAACCGAGGATTCTCATCAACATTTCAGAGGCGTTGAGATTGTTCGATGTTATTCTCTGCTCGTTTCTTCATTTATGCAATTATCCTTTAAATCAAAGGAGTCAGTGAAAGATGTTCAAGTCGAGGTTAGCAAGTTAAGTGATTAAGTGAATGAATGAATGAATGAATCATTGAATGAATTGAGTGCTCGAATGAATGAGTGAAATTGGGGAGTGAGTGAATGGGTGGGTGAATGGATAAGTGATTGCACATGTTTGTGAATGGATGAATGAACATTAGGGATGAACGAATTGATGAATGGATGGGCGAATAGATGGATGGATAAACGAATGAATTATAATGCATTGTGGAATTCTGGAAAGGATGTTCACGATCGATTTCCACTCCGTTGTTTGAAGTTGAGGATCAACTGATGCAATCGATCTTTGTTGACCTAAACTCGTCTGCAAATAAATTTGATAACAAACAACAAGCAGACAACTCGACTCGTCAACAATCGCTATGAAATGTTAAATGTTACTTGACTTCCATTTTTAGTCATTTCTCTGACTCTGTGAGCAATTGTTCATAAATATTCTTAAATAACTAAATATTTATGCGTAAATGTAAATGTACTTCATTTATGTAGCACCATAGTCATAGCGTCAGAGGCGCTTCTTGTTAACCATTTAATTTGTTTAAAATAGTAATACTTAGTATTAATTTATCTTTAAAATCAATTTGTCTTGATATTGACTTTGCATGAAAACAAACTAAATCAGGAAGTCCAAGCAGGATTCCCAACTCCACCAACGAAGCAAAAGTGACTCCGGTTTGTTCCGCAAGCTCCTCCTCGATCCTTCCGACCAGTTGTCGAGCAATAAACAAGATTCAAAGCAGAAGAGACCTCTGGTGATCCTGGAGAGATTCAAAAACTTCCTCAAATCCTCAGAAAACCTCCAATCCACAACCCTCGAAAAAACAACAAACACCAAACAACAACAGCGACAACAACAACAACAACATATCGACCATTCCTCACAGAACTTCCATTCTAGGATCAAACACCCTGGATTTATCGTCGACAGGATCGTCAAAAGCTTCAGAGGCACTCGAACTCAGTCCACTTTCCACCTCAACGAAAGGTCGTTGTACGACGATTCCAGGTGTTCCACATTCGATGCATCTCCAACTGCAGAGCTTTCTCATCACATCTTTCTTCCAAAAAACAACAAGTCTACAGAGTTCAGAGGCAAAATATCCTCCAATCACGACGGAGTCATTCCAGAGTATTCCAACCGTATCGCAGTCTTTAATCAGAATTTAAAAAGCAAAACATTCGTTCTCATTGGCTCGCCGAGAAGAAAGCCACGCCTCCTGACCCCCAAATCGAAACTGGTGCCTTCCAACTGGGACGACGGTCAAGACACTCTGGTCTTCGGCATGCCGGGCAGAGAAGACATGGCGGAGCGACATGCGCTACATAAATGCCATCGCGGGAGATGCAGACGCCTGAGAAACGCCAAAGTTCGGAGACGACTTAGTTTTGGGAATGAAGTGATTGAGAAAAACAATGAGTGCTTGGGAGGAGCTGGTGTGTTTTTGTACCATTTCCCAGTGGCTGTTTGATGACGATCTTGTGTATTGTATATTATCTTGTTATTGTAATATAGTGTCATTTTAATGGTAATTGCGTTATTTTAGTAGAGCAATTAAATGAGATTAATTAAGAAATAAATAATAACAATAATAATGATGTTGTTAATTTTCTTAAAGTTTCTGTTTAAAAATGTAATTTATTAGGAAACAATTGCAACAAAAGCAGAAGAATTCTTTTCAAAAATTGTGAACGCTTTCACATAGATGAGCACAGAAAATGGATGGATGGATGGATGGATGGATGGATGGATGGATGGATGGATGGATGGATGGATGGATGGATGGGTGGGT